>JAOQMP010000004.1:7936685-7947669 GCA_027563575.1 Erythroxylum pedicellare
CGCACATATTTATTATGCATGTCGATCTAGTTACTCAGCTATATCACGTTCTCAACTAACTACTAACTCTATTTATAACCCGAAGGCTAGCAACATAGTTATTTATTTAAAATTAACAAACACACTTTTTTTGGAACTGTTTATGTCATAATTGGATTAAACCAATTGATTTTAAGTATTTGAAGTTGTTAAAATCAAGTTTTTAGTGTGATTAATCAACCTATATTAGTTAGTGGTCAATCAATATAAGCTAAAGTTATTAAATTTAATATACTACAAGTTTGTTATAATATTGGTTGATATTATATTCTACCAATTTGCCTACAAATTAGTTAGTGTTCTAATAACTATTGAATTTGGTGGGTCTAATGGCTAAGTTTGGTCTCAAAATAATTTAAATTAGTGTTTTCTCATTGGTTTTAGAATAAAAAAATTTTGGTATATTTTACACATATTTCTAAATGAATTTCAATAATTGTTTCACATTTATATGAATGAGCTTTTTTAAAAAAATATTAAGTGAATAAGAAGAAACACAAAGCTCAAACAAGTACTTCTGAAACACCAATAAGTGCCGATGACCCTATTATGCATTGGTCAGCCCAATCGAAGGAGCTGTGAAGTGCAATTTTGATGTTGCATTTCAATCTGCTCAGGAGACTATGTTATATGGTGTAGTAATAAGAGGAGAGAGCGATTAGTTTATTGACTGTCTCTTTAGCTTTTATATTTCCCATTATACTTCTCTTATTGCTGAAGCTAAAGAAGCCTTATCTTGATTAATACACTCGGGCTTTACTTCAGTGGACGTGGAAATTGATTGTCTTCAATTAGTGTAGAGATTCCATAGATCAAAACAGGGCATCAACGAGGTAGGAGCGATCTTAGATGACTGGAAATTAACTACTAGTAATTTTCAATCATTTACTTTTAAATGAATTAAGGCATGTAAATATGATAGCCCATTTATTATCAGAAACAGCTACCGGATATCCCAATAGGTTTAGATGGGACATGTCGCTTAGTTTTTTGTTAGACACTCTAATATGTGATGTAGATTTACATCAGTAAATACTTTCAATTTGAAAGAAAAAGAAAATATTTATAAATTATAATCCTTTTTTAGTGTATTAATTATTATACTGGAAGTGTTTCAAATAGAATTAAGATTCCTTTTTAATTTAAAAGAAAATTCCTAGAAAAAATTATACTAAAGTTATTTTTCATTTTGAAAAACAACTCTCAGGTCTCAAAAGTGGATATAGGTTGAGATTGTTTACAAAATATTATAAATTGGTATGTAGTATATCTTTTCTATCTTATTTAAATTATTGTTTAATTATTTTACTAATTTATATTAAACAATTTTCTCGTTAAGATCATTGCTAATTAAGTGCACTATCTGAAAAAAAATCTGTAAAAATAAGATAAGATTCCTTATTAACTTAAGCTGGAAGTAAAGGTCATGGATCAACTGCTCAAAGCAACTAATTTTTAACCTAAAACTCACTCTGTCACTTGGATCTAGCATCTTTAGCCACTATACTTACGATTTAAGAAAAACCCAGTTGAGAGTAAGGTCAGAGCTGAAATGGGTATTCAACAAAACCAATCAAAGCTGGCTAGAGAGATGTATCTGAATCGAACAGATCATTTCACTCAACAACGCTAAAGTTCGACAGAACGAGAGCTAAAAGAAACAAGAACGAATAGAGATCTAACAGATTCGATGGCCCAAAGATTAAAGATTGGAGAGATCAAGAATCGTTAATGGTGATTAAAACGATAGTGTGAAATAGAGATATAGAGAGAGAAAGTACTGTGCATGTTTGATTTTAGACAGAGGTAGAGAGACAAGATCCCACGCACCTGAGAACGGAGTGGCGAATCTGAAGAAGGGCTTATAAATGGGACTCCAAACCGTAGCCTGATGGAGGGTCCAAATGACCACAACGCCCTTGTGAACGAAACTTTTTGACCCAATTGGCCTACGCGTCAAGACCCACAATTTGTGGGATTCGCTGAAAATGAACAAAAAAATGGGTGCCATTTTTTAGTTGCCTAAAAACAATTTTGTTTTACCAAAAAAGCCTGGAAAGGGTCTGTTTTTTCAGCGCCACTAACTTGGTTTTTTTGGCTCCAAGATGGGTTTTTTAGTTTGTGACTATTTTCTTGACTATTTTATTGTAGTTTGAAGCAATATTATGAATATAATATCGAATTTAGTACTGAATTGAATTTTAGTACGGGACCATACTGGTTAATATTGAGTATCATTTTGAATAATTTTTTAAATTTATAAAATAATCTTTGATATTTTTTAGAAATTACAAAATAATTTATTCTCATATTATACAGTTGTATTGTATATTTTTAACCTTGTCTTCAAAATTTGTAATAACAAATAATAATCAAAATTTTAATTTAATTTTAAATATTGACAACATAACCAAAACAACGTTGTTTGGTTTCAAACCATCCAAAGCCCTTCTTCCCTCCCCCTATCTGCGCCTGCTGCTCCCGCACCTACACTTCGCCTTCCTCCTCCATCGCCTCCGTCTTCATCGTTATCGTCTGGAGCTATAATATCACCGTGGAGTTCGTGTGTCTCCGATGTCATCTTCTCCGGCCAACAAACTAAAAGTATTGTCCCCTTGTCCCTCCTATCCTCTTCTCCGTCTGATGATGTATATGGTGTACGTGGTTAAATTATTTGGTCAATATGGAGTTTGTATTTGGTTTTGATTGTTAATTACTGATTGTTAATGATGGGCTGTGTATTTGTTGTAGAATGATCGAAAAAATTTGAGAATTTGTTTTTAATTTAGAATGAACCGGTTAATGCATACCAAGTGTTTAATAAAATTCATTCTATTGAAAAAAAATTGATTTCAAGTCATTTTAATGTTTTTTCTTATATTTTTTCTTAGAATTGTATTCAATTCTTGAATAATATCATCCCAATGGCAAATTTGCAGATTTTTTGAAAAAGATATCAAATAATAAATAAAATCATATAATTTAGCATTAAAATCAAATAAAATACTTAAAAACATATATAAATATTTCATACACATCAATTTAGTTATTTATATATAATTACTACTATTTTATTGTTCGAATTTATTTATTCTTTAATAAAAAATGTTAGTATGGTTTGTATTCACTATCCTATAAATATGTAGTATTTAAATTTTTAGAAGACAACCATAATATTATTACAAATTTGCTCTTAATTTATGTTGAAGTTTCAACACTCAAATATTTATTTATCAAATTCTAAAAGCATAATTGAGTTTAACCCAAAAATGTGATTTTATAGATGTGCTTAATTTAGTTTAAATTTTAAATAAAAATTATGTTATTAAATTGGATTTTGTTATAGTGGGTTGTTAAATTTTATTATACGTGCTATTTATATAACAAATGAAAATTTAATTACTTTATGTAGTCTGATAAAAAAATCACATGAAGAAGTATAAATGTCATAAATTGGCTTTGGGAGATCAACAATAAATGAAAGAATAAACAAGACTGTTTATTATTATGGACGTTGTTAATTTGTTGTTGGGTGATTTTTATTATTGCGATAGGTGTTACTTAGTAATTTACATATAAAAAATATATATGTACTCCAAAATTAAGACCATGATGTTTGTCTATAATGATACGTATAAAAAAAATATATGTACTTCATAGCCCTTTGTGGTAAATTAATAATGATACATTTTAGATAGTTTTATATTCAAATATCAATCATTTAAATAAATTGATATTATTTTTTATTTTGTCAACTTATTCTTTTTGTTTTAGAATGCTAAGTTGCTTTCTTGCAATATGAACTTCTATAATCAAATAATTCCTACACAACTTATATAAAAACCATATCTCAAATTTGAATTTATCTTAGGATGCTTTTATGATTCAAAGAGCATAACATACAAAAAAAGATCCATATACAACATATATCTTTTAATAAACATTCAAAAAACCATTTCTACGACAATTGATTATTAATTCTAACTATAACCTACATGATTGGAAATATATTGTTATTTGCATCTAAACTAATTGCTAATAGAAATTTCCCTCTATGCTTGTATTTTAAGTGACAACCATCAATGCATATTACAAACCTACAAATAGCTAATAAACCCTTCGTAAAAACATTTGAGCATATGTACTTGGAATAAAAAATACCTCTTAGATACTTGATTATAAAAAAAAACTAATCGGGTTTTACTTTAATATAGTTAATCTATAGCTTCTCAATTTCTCAATGAGCTTCCCTTTTTCTCCCGTTAATAACTCCAATGCAAAGTTCTTTGCACTATATGTCTTCTTGTATGTCATATTAATATTAAAGTTCCTTCGATTGTGATTAGCTTCTCGTAATGACTTTTCATATGCAAGTTTTTACAAGCATCTTTTAAAATCTACATATATGTTAAAACAATTTATTAAAATAAGTATTCATATTTTTATAAATAATTATTATATTTGGCACTGGTACATATTTAATATAGGAATTCTAATATTAATAATCTTCTAACATATATGATTACAAACATATATGTTCGATCTTTAGGATAGGTTCATTTTTTAGATTTGAACCTATAAACCTTAACCCATAACCCTTGACGATTTCTCCTGTAAAGCTTTTCGGTGAAAAATATGAGGATCTTAGGAGTCACAATAAGAACTTGTTGTCTTGATTCACAAGTCTTATTGAATTTTTGACGTAATATTTGGCGAACATTAATGATACTAACTTATGATTCACTGTTTTAAATTAACAGTTTTACAGAAATGAGTTATGTTGATAGATTTTGGATGTATAGACGATTAACACCTGATGCTTACATTAATCCTAAATTTGTTGCCGGAGTTGAAGCTTTTATTCATTATGCATGCTCTCAACCTGCACATATAGATGGGCCAATGATCAAATGTCTATATAAAAAGTGCAAACATAAATGTTTCCTTCTTATTGATGAAGTTAACGGGAATTTACTAGGAAAAGGCTTTGTCCCTAATTATTTTGAGTGGACATAATATGGGAAACCCGACATTTATAGCACCTCAAGGGGTAATCAAGCAGAATCTTCTGTCAACTTCAATGAGTTTGAAGGGGGCACTCCATTAAGAACAAATTATATGAATGGATCTAAAAATCAGTACATGCAAATGGTTTATAATGCAAGCGGTAATACTTTTGAGGAAAACGTGGAAAATCTTGAAGAAGAACCTAATCTATATGCAAAATAGTTTTTTGACTTACTACATTTAGCAGTCCAAGAGTTATGGCCAAATTGTGAGACAATGACCCAATTATCTTCAATTGCTCGAATATTGAACATAAAGTCTGAAGGGTATATTTTGAACTGTAGATTTGATAAAATTCTTGAGTAGTATAATGAATCATTGCCTCCTGATCATACAATGGTTGATAGTTTTTACAATATAAAGAAACTTATTAGGGGAGTTGGTTTGCCTGTTGAAAAGATTGATTGTTGCAAATTGGGATGTATGTTGTATTGGGGGGATCATGTGGAATTACAAGAGTACAAACTAAGTTATGATAGTGATTAATTTGTGTTTATATTTGAATATTTTATTCCTCCAGATCACTCATTTCAAACTTTTCAATACATTGTGTCAAATATTTAATTCAAATTCTTAATCAAGGAATGTCGACATGGCGTCTAGTTCCAAATGGTAGTAATTCACTCTATTGGGAGGAATGTGGCAAAATTGTCCTTATCGAAGGAATAAACAATGCAGCAACAATCTCCACTTCTTTAAGTAATGATCGTTTGTCTTCCATGGCCGATATTCTACTTTATAGTGTATAGTATCATCTGAACAACGTCACTTTTCTTATTATGTACATCTCATTTCTTTTTATGAAGCTATTATATATATTCATGTTTGATGGTATATACGACATGTTGTTTTAAGCTTGCTTGAATCTCAAAGATGACGTGTATACCGAAGGAAGCGGGAGCAATGACACAACAGTCGATAAAGGATTAGGGAATTTGGTCGATGTGGAAATGTTGGCAATTCCATAGAGATCGTCTAGACATTCACGTACATATGAGTTTTCAGGATAGGTTCGTTTAACGAGTATCAAACCTGACAATATGTAAGTTCCATACTAATTGTGTTGTAGGTAAATCGTTTCATCTACAAGTTTAGCAATAACGGAAACGCTATTGCAAGAAGGTGTTCAAAACCTTACACATGAGGGAAGAACTTTCACTATTTCAATTGGTGCATTCAAAAATACCAGGAACCTTCTCGGGAATCCAGCCATCAGAGACTCGTTTACCTTTACCGATTCTCATGTCACTTGAAATCTAAGAAAATAATTATATCATTGTGATTTATCTTTGCAATACATTAGACTCAGCTTCAAACAAATTATATTATTGTTCTATCACTGTAACAATTACTCTTATTATTGAATTCAAAGTTTGTACTTCAATATGAAATTCAATAAATCACTTTATTCCTTTTACATATATTGTGTAAAATATTGAATTCAAATTCAAATTCTTATATTTATACAAATTTCAATAAATAAAGAATTTCAGGTAAAATTATGGGACCAAAGAGACAATGTAATGCAATGCGACCCAGGTTCAGAGGCATGTTGGAGGGACTTATTGTGAGGGTGGACCATCACAGTCTCCAACTGCAACTAAATCACCACCTCCACCTCCAGGGCCTACAGTTGCAGATGAAGCATCACCTACTACTCCTAATGCTTCACTATCTACCACGCATACATCATCCACTAACCCTATAGTGGATGAATTAGACGACCGCCAGTCTAGAACTGAGGGATCTGATGGAAGAAAGTATATAAAAATAGTCAATAATCTGTAAGTGAAATCACATGAAACGCTATATATGTTTATAATTAAGTTATAGGTTTAAATTTTTGAAAATTGTATAAAATTATTTGATCTTATATTAGGTTGATTCCATCTGGACCGTGTTCCATACATATGACATCTACATTTAAGGAGATGATTGATCTTGAGGGTTATGTATGGAAGAAGATCTTTCAGGACACAAAGAAATTTTACTTTCAGGAGTTTGAGATACAATTTGCAAATAATGATCCTTTTTCATTTATTTTTATACATTAATTATATAAATATTATTATATTATAAGTTATCAAATTTTTTCCTTTTAATTTTAGAAACAATTTTACTGGAATTCTGCTATCGACGGCGTCATACATAGTGTATGAGAGAAGCGAACTCGTACACGTTATCGTGAATTTATTGATGCAATACACAAAGCTGGTGTACAACCATCTTTTATTTCTGAGGACATATGAAGTCGTTGGCGGGAGTACTAGATATCACCTGAGGCAATGTTCATCTCAGGACGTAACTTGATCAATAGACATGGAGGCCCAGGGGGAGACAATCTTCCCGTTCATACGGGAGGATCAATTACCCACCACAAGCATGAAGAGAAACTTGTAAGTATCTAAATATTACAATTATATTCTAATTTTTTACTTTTTTGTATTCCAATTTAAATTGATGTGTGAATGTTGGAATGAAAATATGTGTATTATAGATAATGATCATGTATAAATGTCTGGTGTCATATATGGTTGTGTTGAGTTATTTTCTTTGTTCAATAGGGTGTAATATCATAAAAATATAGGAGACTTTGGAGAAATTTTTATAAATTCTAGTTTAACTTAGAACATTTTATTGTTATGTAGGAAAATTCTATGGGCATAAGGCCTACATCCCATCAGTTGTTTTCACATACTCACACTAAGAAGCATGACAGTGTGACATTCGTCAACAGCCGATGTAGACAACTGAATATATGTGAAATTTATACTTTAATATTCATTTTTAATAATTATCACTTACTAATATAAGCATTGCCTCCTAATAGGATCAAATATAAGAAACAATTCAGCGGCAGTCTCGGGGAGAACAAGCTGTTGATGAAAGTCAAACATATTTTGATGCAATGGGTAGTAGGGACAGTCGTAGAAGGATCTTCGGGCTAGGCTCATTTGCGAACACATGTTATTTGCACTCCTTGACATCCAGTACAACAACATTAACTAGATGGCTGACAATGGAACATATCCATTAGCTTGATAGCACTATAGAAACATTGACAAGTTAGTTGCAACAGATAATGGAGTACATGACTAAGCTCCAAAATGACATGGAGCAGCTGAAGGGGAGGGCTAACGACTCAGACCATCCGCGCTCACCAAGACAATTGTTGTAGTCATTTGGTCTGAATTTATGTACAATTTAATGTTTTTATTATCAATGAAGAAAATAAATGTTGGACCCCGTAGTCATAAGACTTGAGCGTATCACCCTGTATGGTTATTTCAATGAAATCTCCTTAACTATCATTGGTTCATCTTCTTGTTTTGATACCAAAAGTGTTGGGCCCCAATTCTGAAGCGCACAGTAGTCAGGCAGTGGAAATTAAAAAAGTCTTCTTCAGATCAATCATACCTCCATGTCTCTAGTTTATTTTGAAATAAGAACCATCTCATTTGAAGCTTTATGGATCACGATATGATTACAAAGCCAAAGTATGTTCGTAACTAATTCATGCTCTTCTAACCAATACCCTCTTTCTTTCCATTAATATTTTCCAAATTGACACCAAAAGCTGTCAATTTTTATGGAGAGATAGAGAAGTGTATTAGGAATCTATTGTTTCAAAAATCAAGTCATTTAGAGGTCAGATGACAAAGTTATGGCCAAAAGAGTCGAACATGTTCAAGTTTGGGAAAACCTTGCGGGTCACGATCGTGACTTTTGAAAAATTTTATAGAGTCACAATCGAGACTTATTTATGGTACTTACTGACGGAATTTTAGGTTCTATCAATAAATTGAATTATATTTACTTACGGATGGTAAAGAAACCATTGGAAAAATGAAAATATTCACTTTAGACTCATCGATAGAATTTTAATTTTCTGTTGGTAAACTTATGATAAACTGTCGGAACATTTTTACATTTTTACGATAGATTCACCGACGAATTGATATAACTGTCTGTATATATACTGACGGTATCAATTTTTCCATCGGTAAATATATCAACAGAAAACACATTCTGTCGATTTTTTTACCGACACATAAGAATTTCCGTCGGCAAACTTACTGACAGCCTAATTCACGATGCATTTTTCGGTCGGTGAAAATCATCGGTAATTTTAATTACAGACGGTTTGTTAATGTTTTCCATTAGTAATTTTCATCGATAAACCTCCTTTTTCTTGTAATGTAGGCTACTGGAAATTAATGATCAAAAGCTCTAAATTAACAAAAGGCATATGACTAGTGTTCAAAAATAAAAGTTGTCTCCTCACTATGTATACAAGTTAAAATAGGGATCATTTGTTCTTTCTCTAACTTTTTCCATCGCTATTTGGAATAAGATTAGAGACCTTATCTCATGGCATGTGACCCATAATTCTCTCATAAAGATAGTCAAGATCCTAGCCGAAGCACAAGCTTCGGCTTTACTCTGGAAGAGGAATTGCCATATTAAGTCAAAAGATATGGAAAGAAAGAAACCAACGAAAGTTCCAAAACAAGAAATGTTCCATGGAGATAGTGCTACAATCAATTATTCAGACTGGTAAGGAACAATTTTTATGCTAGGAAATGGAACGAACTCAAACAAGATGAAGAAATGGGGTTTTGATTCTTACTTGGGAAATCCAGAAAGTTCATGTTGCCTTGCAAGACCCTCAAACTCTCTCAAGCTTTCTCTAGAAACATGGAATAGCTAATTAAACATAGTTTGAGTAAGGAGAGGCTTCCATATAGATGTTACTCACCTATGGGATGATGGGTATGAGTAGCGATGGCGATCACTTATGGATGATCCTAACCTTAATTGGGACATGTCTCGATACGATCTGTAGAAAGGATGGGAAGCGAACACTCCACTCTTGCTTCGTTTTCGTTTCACTTGGCTAGAGCTTGATAAGTTGTCGTCCAACTTCTTCTAAAGGTCCATTTAATATGTTGCCATCAAGTTTTTTGTTGTCTCCTTATTTTAGTTTCTTATTGTTCACCTTTATAATAGGAGAGTATGACTACTCTCCAATTGAATTATTGTTCTTCACTATGCTTTAATACAATTAACTTTATTTTTCAAAAAAAAGTTGATCCTATTGTCTTATTTGTATATAAAAATGGTTATTTTTCATAATTTATCTATTTTATTTTATTTTATTTTATTTTAAAAACATTTATTCCAAAGAGCTAACTACTATAATCATTACATTACTAAATCTTTCTTTATGATAGTGAACATAAGTTGAAATGACAATTAAGATCCTGAAGTGTTCTAGGTTATCTTAATAAACCATTATCTGTTATATCATTTATATGTATAAATTGAATGTTTTGCTATAAAACATGATAAAAACTTTAATTTCACTTTTGTAATTCACTTATTACAAGATATATTTGTATGTCAATTCTATATTTGCTAACAATACATATCAAAATAATCCATATGTGTATATACAAAGGTATTACAAAAAAAAGGAGTATGAACATAGGATTAGGAACTTGAATATTTCAATAATTACAAAAAATATGACTTAGAAAATTAATTTCATTCTAACCATCATCCTTTTGCACACTAATTCAAATCAATATTCAATAAAAATATATAATATTCATAGACATATCTCAAACAATTCAAGATTTTAGTTAATAAAACTTATAATCAGGATTATAATAAGCTTAAAGAAATTTATTTAAAAATTCATTAAGCCCGTCCTTACACTTAAAGTTGTACATTGCCCTCAATATACACAATACAAGTAAATATGCAAGTGAGAGGATTGTTTGGTACTTTCCTGATTGAAACGCTTTCTCTGATTCTGATCCATCCAATATGAAACTAACATCCCTGTAAATATAAAAGAATAGGATAAAGATCG
>JAOQMP010000004.1:7947769-7964705 GCA_027563575.1 Erythroxylum pedicellare
TGAAACTAACATCCCTGTAAAATATAAAAGAATAGTATAAAAAAGAAAAAAATAAATAACATAACAGAAAATAAAATCCTATACCAAGATGAAAGTAAATACAAGATAATATCAAAATTCAAATAAAAATTAAAAATAACTTATGGGTTGCTTCCTATGCAATACCTTTTTAACATTGGTAGCTCGATGTAATCTGCACATATAATGTCTTCTTGGATCAATAATCAACGGCTTACTTTCACATTTTTCTACATAAAGTAGTTTGATAACCTGTAAACAAGCCACCTATTACAAAATAATAACAAGAACATAGTTAATTATATTAATAAAACTAATAAACTCCATTAATGCCCTTTTAAATGACAAATCGTTAAAATGTAAGGAATAACAAAAATCCCTGTATCATCTGCTAGCTTGAGCAATTTGTCCTTAAGGAAGTGGAAACCCTCAGTACTTAATGTCACTACCAACACCTCATTAGCAATTCCCTTACTTGGTTCCTCCATCAGTTTTTCCTCAACCACCTCTATCTACTCTTCTTCTTCTTCTTCCTAAATAGAGGTTTCTAACTCATTTTCTTCAATTACCATCTATCACTCCTATACTTTTCCTTCTGGGATGAAGACTTCTTCTTCTTTCAGAGACCTTGCATCAAACCGTGCATAATCAAATTTGTTTGAAAATTGCGAAAGTGTATGGGAAGATGCAAGGCCTCGCATAGCTTCATGTTTTTAACTTTGATATTTTCATATTTAGGTCACAATGTCTTTACATAAATTATAGTTCCACTTCTCATCTTTCCAATAGATCCTTTTTTTGCTTTTAAAAATTCCTGTAGCTAAAGTTATAGGCAAAAAACCAAGGAAAGATCAGAGTTTAGACACTGCTAATGTAGACTTTGTATCTCATTCTCAACCCTTTTAGCCCCTCAAAACAACACTTTTGAGCCTTGAGTTATACATAGAAATTATGTTCTAGGATGTTGGCTTGAATTCAAGTTTTTAGATCATCTTATTTGGATCTTATAAGCCTCAGATATGTCCATGTAAAGTTGTAGTGGTCAGGCTACCAATTCTGTAAAAATAAGTTTTAATTTGAACAAATATTTGCTGGACCAATTGAATTTAGACATCTACGAATCTAGGCTTCTTGAAAATCTTAAGATGTCCTCTAATTATTTGTTGAAGACAACGTTTAGATTTAGACTCTCCATCTATGTTAAAAAGTGTGCATAGCTTCTGTGCGTCAAATGTTTGCTTTATGTCGTGTTTTCATCCAAATTCTTCTCCTTTAAATCCATGAAGGCAATTATCACCTATGAAAGCATTTATAGCAAATTAACTACCAAATAGATAACAAATATCAAGCAAAATACATCAAACGTAGGTGTAAAAATACAATAAGATATCCATCTATCATAGGTTCTACTAGATAGCTCATTAAGCTTACTTTTAAAGAGTTGCCAGGTGTTTCGTCTTGATATACCAAGCCAAATTTAAGGAATAAGTGAATAAAAAATATATTTAAGAAATAGAGAGGAGCTAAAAGTTAAAGAAAAAGAGGAAGATGTTCAAGAAGAAAAGGAAGAGGAGAAAAAAGAAGATGAAAAAGAAGAGCTAAATATAAAGGCTATTGAGGAATTATCGACAGTCATTTTAAGTAAAGAGGACTTCTACTTTTCATAGAAACATGTTAGAGTCAATTAGTGATCCAGGGAGTTTTACTATCCTTTATTATATTGATAGTTTGTTAATAAAAAGAGCATTAATGTATTTACTTGGTTTTATTAATTTAACATCATATATCCTTATTATATTACAACATATGGCCTATTTATAGGCTAATGAACCCTTACTTGAGAAGACAGGTGGAAGTAAGCCAATGATTATAGATCCAAGTTGAGTAAAGTGCTTATATATAAGTTTAGTAAAAGGCTTCATAAAGAAGCACTAGTTAGGAGGCAACCTAACAATTAGCTACTTTTGTTTTGATTGAGTAGTTAGAAGGATTTTCATTAGTAGTTTAGTCATTTTTATAGTTATTAGTCTCATGGTTCTAATGTTAAGAGTTGACATTTGATAGAGTTCTATAGGCTATAAAGGCAATCACTAACACTAAATTGATGTTGATGATATTAGATAAGGATGTAAATCTTTTATTATTAAAAGAGTACCAATTATCCTCAACTCCTCCCCTTATTTTTCATATTTTATTATTCTTACATATTTTGTACATTGAAGATAATGTATAACTTAAATGTGAGAGAGGGAGTTAGCAATTAAGCTTGTCAATTGTGTTATAATTAACTTAATATTAAATAATTTGTTATTTTAAAAAAATGAGTATTTATTAAGAAGATTGATTATGATTTTAGTTGTGAATGAAATTTGATTTGTTTAGGAAAATAGTTATGAGTTTTGATGATTAACCTGATTTCAATTTAGATCATTAATTTTGAGAATGGATACTTTATTAATTTTATTAATTAGTTTAATTACACCTATGTATTTTCCCATGTTCATATTTTGAGCTCGTATTTATGCATATGTTCACTTTGGATTAGGAACTAGAGAGATAATACGCAATGGTATTAGGAACTATTACTATGAATCCATTTCCTCATAACATGCTAAATCCTCTCTAAGCTTGTAAAGTGAAAAAAAACATGATATTATGCACTCTCTTGTGAAGAAAATATCCAATTGGTGTGGAACTCCTTTATTATGCATTAGCTTTTAAAACCTCAAAGGGAGTTGAGAAAATAGGTTGTTCATCACATTTACTGGGTGGAAAAAAATAAATTTAGCTTATAGTTTATGGTCTTTAATAACTTGCACTTATATCCTTCTATTACCACTAGTTTTCCCTTCCACAGGGTTCGAGGTAGGCATCTGTAAAGAATTGTTCAGACATGAAGATGTTTAAGCTTGAGTAGTTGAAGAAGTCATCTGGCCTTGTTTTTAAGCTAAAATGGGCTAGAACTCATAAATAGAAATATTATCCATCAGACAAAGCTAGTGTCTAATAGGTATAAAGCTAGCTGAGGTGGTCAAAATTAAGCAGAGAAAGAAGCAACTTTTAGTTTACTAGAGATGAAAAATGAAATTGCCAAGTTAATGAGTTTTGGAATAGCAAGGAGGTAGAAATATTGTGTTGGGTGAGAAATAAAAGAGGTAGTAGACTTAGGTAGAAGGTAGTTGCGAGGAGAGCAAGATAGTGAAGAAAAGGAAGCAAAATTAAGATTGAAAGAAGCATAATCAACTTTGGAATAACTGTAACTTTGATAAGAAAGAATTTTGGAGAAAATGAAGTACTCAAATTCATTAGCTCATCAGCCAATATATACACATTCATAGGTTAGCTTGCAAAGGAAGTTAAACTTAGCTAGGAAACTTTATTCTTAGAAGTTAGGCTTACATCTCGTAATACAAAAAATTAGCCTAACAGCAGTAGACTGAATTAACAAGGGAATAAATCACACTAATATCACAACAATATATACACCAAAATATTATCCTATCATATATACACCAAGATATATATTATCCTTCAACACTCTCCCTCAAATTGGAGCTTGTGGATTCACAATACCGAACTTGCTTGTTAGAAAAAGAAATTGCTCTCTGCTAAGAGCCTTGGTGAGCACATCGGCTAGTTGCCCCTTGACACTAATATATGCGGCAGCAATGTCACCTATTTGCAATTTCTCACGAATGAAATGGCAGTTAATTTCATTATGTTTCATTCCTTCATGGAATATGAGATTATTTGCAATATGAACAGTGACCAAGTTATCACAGAAGAGTTACATTAGCTGTTGTTGAAGAACTATAAGATCACGTAATAGAGATTTGAGCCATACTAATTTAGAAGTAGTTGTTGCTATAGCTTTATATTCGAACCCTATTGATGAGCAAGAAATAGTTTCTTGTTTATTAAATTTCTAAGAAATTGGCGTATTTCCCAGTTTTGTAATGAATCAAGTAGTTGATCTCCTCATTTTTAAGCAATTTGTTGAATCTACATTGTAGAAATCTCTCAGAGGAAGATTGTTATTTGCTGGGATGAACACGCCTTGTCCAAGAGAATTCTTCAAATATCGTAGAAACCTCATGGCTACTTCCATATGTAGCTTTGTTGGCTTCTCCATGAATTGGTTGAGCAAATTGACAACAAAGACAATACCAGGCCGAGTAATAGTTAAATAAATGAACTTACCAATCAAACATTGATATTTTCTAGGATTGCTGAGTAACTCTCCCTTAGCTTCGACAAGTTTATGGTTTTGTTCAAGTGGAAACATCACAGGCTTGCTGCCAAACATTCCAATCTCTTTTATAATTGATTTTATATTATGTTTTAGGTAATCGAGGTGATGTTTCTCAGAGAATGATTTTAGCTATCGAATCATAAATTTTATAACGTAAAATAAGAAAAAAAAAGTCATCCTTAGCTAAACATGGTCTTAGAAATAGGTAGGATGTAGCTCTTGTGCTCTTTGAACAAAAATAAATAGCCATAAAGATTAAACAGGTGCCAAAGCATGTTCCAAAATAGAACTTAAGTGCAAAAAATATGTCCACCTATAAGATTAGGTTGGAGTCCATGACATATGGAAAAATGATGCAATGTGGTATATGATGTAGAATATGGGTGTAACAGTGTCTATGTTCATATCTTTTAAGTAAGATTATTGAATCATTTCATAACACAATATAGGACATAATTGCATCCTAAATTTTCAGTGATGTAATTTCTACATAAAGGAAGATAAAACCTCTAATTAAAGGAGTTCAACTTACTCTTAGTTTCAATTCCTTTTAAATTATAAGTATATTTAGCAACCATTAGAGAGGAAAAAGCTCGAGAACATTTCTTGCAAATGTACTCAATTAATGAGTAGATTTAAAATTATTTATAAAAGTGATCACATTAAAAGATTGAGGTTTTCATCCAAGGAAACCTTTCATATAAACTTGATAACTATTTTGATTTTTTATTGTTTCAAAAATGATTATTAGCTAGGTTATCTTTACATCTAGATTAAATGAAACCTTAGATTATTATTATATGGACTAATTCAATTCTATTTATAAAAGATATATATTTTTTCAAATATTTGTGTTATTCAACACGCATTATAAGAATAATACCTAGAAAGTTCCATGAAATTATGACCTGATTAGTGGATAGGGTAGATATATGGGTAAGTTTACTCTAATAAGGATTGGACACATATGGGTAAGTTTACTATAATAAGGGTTGCTCCTCTGAAGTTACTCCAGCTCTCTCCACCTTTGAATTTAATGCCCTTGACATTAGTATTTAATGGAATCCTTAATCTTAGATCATTCAACTCCTCTATTAGGTATAAAGGGCCTAGAGTACACCAATTGTCAAATCAGAACCAAGTTTTCATACCATTACCTACGATACTTTTGAATGAAGAGCTCAGTTGATCCCTCAATCTTAACATTTGGATTAAACACCAAAAGTGCTTCTTGTTGGTTTTTAAGATATGTAGTTGCTGTTGTTGCCACATATGCTTATTGTATGAAAAGTTATTTATTACAGAATATAAATAGGATATCATAATTCTTGATAGCAATTCTTATGGTGGCTTTGACACAAGCTCTAATATGCTTATGTGTAAGGCTACATCTGCAAATCTTTATTCTAGACAAGAACATGCCCTAGATTGTGTCTAAGATTGTGTTCAATCAAGGATATTTCTTCATTGTAATTCGACATGCATAATTCTTCGACTCCTAGCTAAAATCACTTGTAAATTTCTTTTCTAAACAATTACCTAAAACCTCCAATAAAACCAATTGCAATATCAAATGAAGGTAACGTATTAAAGAAAATATAGAAAAATGCCAAGTAAAACATTTGTATGCCACATGCTTATCACTTTGGCGAGTTTTAAATACTATTAGTGGGAACCCACCCAAGAATAAACCTAAAAAGCCCATGAGCAAGATTAAAATGTTACCAAAAAAGCTAAATCAAATTACGAGGAATTGAGATATTGATGATGGAGAATTAAGAACCAGTTTCATAAAGTGTTTAAAAGCTACATTGAAAGAATTCTTTAATTAGTTATGAAGCTCAATAAAGAACAAGAGATAATGAAAAATATCTAATTACAAGTGTAACAAGGATTTTTACTTAAATTAAAATACTAACTAGTAATACAAGAATTGGAACTTTAATTGTTCTTATTTAACTAGGAAACTAATTACTGATTCTACCATAATTAGGACTATGGTATAACACTTTAATTAAGACTATAAGAATCCTACTTTAATTAAGATTCCTAATGTCAAAAGAAAAGTACCACCTTTAGGGCTTTTCCTAATAAAACTAAAATTTAACTCCATAATAAGTCCTAATCTAAATAGGAAATCAGTAAACAATTATAAAACAATATTAAACATATTTTTTGATTTATAATTAAGTAAAATATTTCCTAATTATAATAAAATAAGTAATGATCCATGAAATTAGCTCTAATTATATGGGCTTATGCTTTTAAATCTTCTCCAACCTTTGTTTGGATCATATGAGGTCTTCCATTGGGTCCAATAAGCATCCGAAAATGGATCTGATGTGCTATTGGAAGCTTGTCTTGTACATGTATATTAAATAGCCTATTTAATTTAAGATAATACCATATCTGTAATATTCTAGTATTTGCACCCTTAAAATCACTTATCAGTCAAGTGATTCGAATTAATTTGGAACAACTTACAATTAAGGTTATTTGAGCTTTTATTTTTAAAAGAAGTGTGCATATAAAATAGAATCAAAATATTAAAAATAATATAATATTATCAAATTATTATCAAAATATTGTGAGAATATTGTGAGAATATTAATTTTATCATAAAAATCATATATTATAATCTTTATTTTTAAATTTTTAATAATTATTTTTTTTATCATGAAAATATTCATAGTTATTTAAAAATTAATAATTTTATAAATTATTGAAAAATAATTTTAGCTAATTATTTATAAAATACAAAAAATTTTAAATAATTATTTACAAAATAAATTACATAAGTAAAAATATTCCTTATTATTATTCTTAATATTTGATATTAAATACTACTGTAACCATTAATTATATTTAATCTCATTCTTAATGATTACATACCAATCATGTATAATTGGTAATTTCATTTTTATTTTAATTCTCACTTTTTATGTATATTCTTTTTTTATTCCTATTATTTCATTACTAATCACCAATTGAAACCTAATTTTTTAATTCCTTAAAATAATTTATTTAAGCTACATAATTTATTATATGCACTAAAATTACATGTGCCCTTGTGATTCTAACAAGATCCTCACCCAACACTTCTTGTTTACTATAGTTGGTTAACAATAAGGCTATAATTGATGGACTTCAATTTTTAAATATAGACAACAAATGTGTCCTACACAGAGAAGATTGTGAAATAGAGATTACCTAATTTTTCAATTACCTTTTGTAGAGAGCGTATGGGAAAGAATTAAAGAGAAGATTAGAAGGGAATTCGCTTATTGACATATTAGAGAAATTAAGAAATATAAAGACTAAAACAAAAGGAGATAAGGCTATTTACATTATCTTCTTTGCTTCTAGCATTGAATAAGAATTTGATAATTTTCAAAGGCAGAGTTCATTTAAATTAAGAAGTGATGAATTCCTGATCATGAAAATAAGATAATTGACTTTTCTCTCCAGTGAACTTCCTAATAGTAACAAGAATATTGGTAGAGCATGAAATCTAGACAAAACTATCGTATGGACAATCATAAACATGCAACGCTAAATCGTAAGAGGAGAAAATAGATTAGGCAGTTACTGAAAGACGAAGAAGTCCCGTAGCTGCTCTGTTGAAGCCGTCCCATTGGAAGACTAGGAGTAGGAGGCATCGCCCGCATCACTTGAGAGATGGATGAAGTATACTACTGGAGGAAAGAACATAATAGAGTTCGGAACAGTGCCTTTCCACGATAAGTAATGAAATCCCATTTGACATAGACTATGACACGTGGCCACTATTGAGTCATTATAACTTGTGGTCTGTGTAAGGTTGCGTGGTTAATTTGGTTCCTCTATGAATTTTATGCCTCCACGGATTCAGAAACAGTGGTTCAATCCTTCAGAAGTTGATCGGAAAATTCCCAGAAAGCGCACTTCAAAGATTGGATCTTGTTTTCCTGGACGCTCCATTTCCTGCTGAAGGAAAATCTGGCGTTGAAGGTATTTATGATCCTCCATACTACGAATAGTTCCAATCCAATGGGGATTACACTGTTTACAGAAACTTTGAAGCATGTCTAGAATACATAGAAGATTACATGATAAAGCATGGACCTTTCGATGGAGTTCTTGGTTTTTCCCAGGTGGGTTTGTGTTACATCTCTGGAGGTTTTGTGTTTCAGAATCAAATGTTCTTGCTTTTGTGTCTGACTCTTCTTTGATTTCTTTGCATAGGGTGCGATGTTAACAGCTTCTCTGCCTGGAATTCAGAGAGACGGTGTGGGGCTAACCAGGATTCCGGCGATTAAGGTCGTGATAATCATATCAGGGGCCAAGTTTGGAACACCTAAAATGGCCGCTACTGCATTTTCAACTCCCATTGAGTTGCCCTCTCTCCACTTCACAGGTTTTTCTTAGCCAATGTTTCTTCGTCATCTGAGCTACACGTGGACTTCTTTTTCCTTGTTAGGTTGCAACTTGAGACAAAGGTTTGAAGAGGATTATAATTTTTATGAAAAATAACTCGAGAAAATGTTTCCATTAAGATCAAATGAAGTTGTTTTATTAAAATAATTATGATTTATGAAATGTCAAAGTAATTTAATTAACACAAATCATGATCATCCTAATTCGATACCAAAATAATATTTATGTAGAAAATATAAGAGTACTATATAAAAATAGTTTTGCTTTAATTTATAAATCTAGTTATTTTTAAAGGAAGAAACTTTTTTTACTATTAAATTGCATTTTAAAAAGATTTAAAATTTAATCAAAATATTAAAAAGATGACAATCGGCTGCCCATAGGCTTAAACTCAAGTGTTTTCATTTAGGCTAACTCATGGGCTGCCTAAGTTCAGACAGACTTGAAACTTAATTTTTCTAAGCAAAATGACATCGTTTTACTTAGAAGAGTTAGACTTCAAGTCTATTAGACTTATACTCAATTAAAAAATTGTTATTTTACACTTAATTTTTTAAAAATATTTTAAAAAATTGACAAGGTCAGTCCATGGGTTAGTCAATTGCCGTCCAATTGTGGAAAATATAAATTTTTATTTTTTAAAATAATGTCATTAACATAAATTTATTTTTATTATTTACATATCCTTTTATACTCAATGAAATGGTTCAGTGTTTAGATCAACTAATGCACATATTTCTAATATTAGAAAAGGAGATTATTAGTGGAGACACCCCAATTAGATGCACGATGGCATTAAACTAAGTTCTTTGTTTGATATTGGCATGTATGAATAAATCATGTCACTATATTCTTGTTCAATATATCTTGTAAATAGATTTAGCATTTTAGTCTAAAGTAATCTAAAATTAATATAAAAAATGGCTTGAATTTTAAATTGAACTTAAATTTGGTTAAGAAATTTTTGCTTAAACCCAAGTCGTATAGGGATGATTCCAACCCGATCTGACTTGTTGCCAATATTGCTTGCAAAAAATGTATCCACATTCTCTAAGCACTTTTGTTACATATGATGCAGAGGAGATGGATTTTATAAAAGAAGAAGGAAAGATGCTGATAAAATCATTTTTTGGTCATATGGTCATTCATCACTCCGAGGGGCATACTGTACCAAGACTTGGTTAGTTTCAAATTACCTAAATTTATTACCAAATCCTTTTTCTTTATTACAAATTATGGATCATGAACTACACTACTAATCAATTTATAATTAAGTTTCAGAAGGAAGGAATTTGGAGATCATGTCTTCTTTCATTGACAAAATCTAGACGATTTCATAGCAGAGGGAAGATGAATAGACAAGGTCTAGAATTTGATGTTGTCTTTTTTTGTTTCCCCATGTATTTTCTGAGATTCTATATGTTAGATCGCAACTTGAATTTAGAAACAACCTCTTTATCATTCAAAGATAATACTGTGTACTAATAAACTTTTCAGACTTCCAATTATTAGACTTTTATTGGATTGTTTTTGTTATTATTGTAGATTACAACTTAAACTGCTTGTGCAAACACTTAGCTATTGTTCATTTTTATTTTGCATACTTTAATTTATAACAATAAAAGAAGTTATTATTGTTGACTAGAGTTCTTAGATTGGATTATTTCTATGTATATATTTGGGAATTAATACCTGTAGTGATCTCTCCCTATTGGGAGCTTTGATAGGTAAGAATATCTCTTAATTATTCCTAGGCTTCTTTTATATATACCACAGAAATCTTATGTACATATATCTCAAATCAATATAAAATTGTTTTCTTCATGATATTCGAGCAAATGAAGATCTTGACCTACTGCTTGTCCCCAGAAAGGGGCTCATCATTTAAACAAATGGAGAAAATTTTGAAGTCTGCATGAAACAAGTGGTCCAACAGTATTGTTTGCCCCAGGAGGGGCCTATTTGACCTCAATAAAAAAGAGAGGGGAAAGAAGACCGACATATAAGTCTAGCGGACTATTCTACCTATTGTCAATTGATTTTAGGATAGAATATCACTAGAGCTTGTGTAGTCTAACTTTCCTTCTCGTACGGGACCGTTGATTATAACTTAAATGATAATTTGTTTAATTAAATTTGATAATGGTGAGACTTCAAAGAGAAAGTTGGTCTTTGAAATTGCAATGCAAGTCTGATTTGTTTACTTCAATTTTCATATTTAAATTGTGTTCAAAATTTGCAATTCATGTAGGAAAAGCTAATTGCATTATAAACTAAAAATAGGCTCATTTTTTTATCTGTAGACAACAGGAATAATTAGTGATAGTTTGTCAATTTTATGTATTTTTAATAAATTTTATAGTAAATCGACATAAATGATGAATTTGATATAATAAATATTTATAAATTTAATATATCTCTATTGACAAATTTGTGGTGGTGTACTTCGATGACATTCTGATATACAATCAAACAAAGGAGGAGCATATAGCCTATTTGTGGGAAGTTTTGATAGCACTGCAGAAGAATAAATTGTATGCTAATATGAAGAAGTGAAGTTTCATGACAAATAGATTGCTATTTCTAGGATATATCATTGGAGCAGACGGTATTAGAGTTGATGAAGAGAAAGTATGAGCTATAAGGGAATGACTTATCCCTAAAACAATAATAGAAGGGATGAGTTTCCATGGGTTGACTATATTCTATAGGCGATTTATAAAGAACTTTAGTAACATTGCAGCTCTTATTACAGAGTGCCTGAAGAAAGGGACGTTTTAGTGAGGAGAAGAGGCTGAGACTAGTTTTGCTATGTTGAAAGAAAAATTATGCATTGCTCCTATTTTAGCATTACCAAACTTTAAGGCCTTGTTCGAAGTTGAATGTGATGCTTGTGGTGTGGGGATAGGTACTGTGTTGTCCTAACGAAAGAAGCCAGTAGCGTTTTTCAGAGAAAAGTTCAACGATGCTAGGCATAGGTGGTCCATATATGACCAAGAGTTTTTCTTTGTGGTTTGTGCGGTGAAGACATGGTAGCGCTACCTAATCAGCATGGAATTTGTGTTGTATACAAATCATAATGCCCTGAAATATTTAAAGAGCTAGAAGAAAATTGATAAGGGTATGCATATTAGGTGGACCCAATTCCTAGAGAAGTTCACCTTCATATTGAAGCATAAAGTTGGTATGCAGAGTAAAATGGCTGATGCATTAAGCAGGCATGCTAAGCTGCTTGTCACCATGAGTCAAGAGGTTATAGGGTTCGAAATTGTGAAGAGTCTGCATGCCACTGATGAAGACTTCCAAAGAGTATGGGAAAATTGTTTAAATAAACACATTGATGGTGACTTTCACAACCATGATGGCTTTCTTATGAAAGGAAATCAACTAGGCATTCCTAAAACTTTCTTGAAGGAGAAGTTGGTTCACGATCTATATGGAGGAGGTCTTTCTGGTCATCTAGGGCATGACAAGACCTATGCTGTAATTAAGGAGAGATATTATTAACCCCACATGCGAAGGGATGTGATGCATTTTATGCAGAGATGTTATGTGTGCCAGACAACAAAGAGTCAATCTTAGAATACTAGTTATATCCTCCTCTACCTATTTCAAAGAATATTTGGGACGATTTATGTAAAACCTCAAAATTTCCCTTCTATCGGTTTATATTTTTTATTATGGGTGAATAGTATTTAAAGATGAATAGTAAAGTCGGGTAAATAGTATTTCCACTTAAATATGGATTTTGAGAACCCAATCTCTCAAAAAAATGTGAAAATACCCAAAATTGGTATTAGAGTCAAATGACATTGAAACGGATCGAAAACAAGTCCAATCGGATAAATTTCAGGAATTTATAAGTTTCGGACAAAAATGCTTTTTTTGGAAATTAATGGGTATTAATGATTTAAAACTATTTCAAAATTTTTTAGGCGTCTAATTACTAAGTATTGGTGCTAATTAAAGTATCTCATGGTCAATTTGGTGGTAATATGGTTGTGGAATATTTTTAGGATTTAATATGGTTTATAGGTGTAGTAATCCATGAAAGGGTGAACTGGTCTTTTATATAAATGGAGTTAATTAATAATTTTTAAATGACTCACGTTTATTGACCAATTACAAGACTCCATATGGTTTAAGAAACATTAAATTAGATGATGATGATTCATTTAAGATGTTAATAAGAAAATGACATGTGTAAAGTATTAAAGTAGCATAAAAAGGCAAAAGAAGACAAAATTTGGTTCATTTGAAAGAAGCATTCGTGAGAACCAAAAAGAAAGACAGAAAAGAAGAGTGAAAGAGGGAAAATTCATCCAAGGAGAAGAGGAAGAAGAGAGGTGCAATTTTTGGTGGATTTGGAGTAGAAATTAAAGAAATCTTGACTTAGGATTGGTGTTTAATAATTTCCTAAAAGATTGGGAGGAAAAAGTAATAAGTTTCCTAGCTTAAATTTCTAATTTTTATGGGTTTTCTTGAGTGAGATGGATGTGTTTAAGATCAATGTTGTCTTGATATTACTTTGATGTTTCTTTTTATAGAATTAGTTTAATATGACAAGAGAGGAAAGTGTAGTGAAATTCTGTCCTAGTTTAACTTAACCCAGTCCCAATGTTTTAGCCATAACTCGGCCTACAGATCTCCAAATCGAGTGATTTCAATTGGATCTGAAACTTAAGACATGGTATTAACAATATCTATAAGATACCTAGACTAATTCAGGATGAATGATATTGAAAATTGACATCGATTGTGGTAACCTGATACTACCCTTGTGTTGAAACAACTTGTGGTATTTGATACACTTTTCATAGTTTAGAAGTTGAATGAAATTATTTTTGATGATGTAAAAACTATAGACATAGGGGAATAAATGTCTAGAAGACCTCAAAACCTGGTTTGAACTTTACTATGTGAAAATTAAGGAGCAAGTGGAGGTATAGATTCTGAACATGGGTCATAACCATGACTCATCATGTATGGTTGTGATATGGTGAATTAAATTGGGTGAGATTGTATTTTGAAGGAATTAGTAAGTTAGAATGGATAAAATATGGTGCTTACGTGACTTTTCAAGTTAGATTTAGAAACAGTAACCAATAAGTTAGCTTACGGAAGTAAGCAGAAATATGATTAGCTTATATGTTACACGAAAAAATACAAATCTCAAATTCAGTTAAACTAAATACATAGTTTTAATGCCTTATTTCCTAATTTGGAAATAAATGCCTAAGCAAAATGCATTTTATGTAGGTAAAGGAGAGTCATCGAATATGTGAGTGTATTTGGCGATAAGTGTGCAAAACTGATAGCATATCTTTAAACTGATTTTATGAAAGAAAAATGGTTTATATTTTATATGAAAAGTATGTTTATGAATAAGTTTATTGGTGCTGCTACTTGAATTTGAAAGCTAATTTTAATGATATATATATATATATATATATATTCTTTGAGATGGCATTGAATTGAAATTGCATATGCATTGAATTGGCAGAATAATAGAATTTGAACATGAACTGAATTGGTATAGAAATGTGGTGTACTTGTGTTTAATTGTTGTTTAGCTTATGGTACGTCGTTAGGTCTCCTTATACATAAGATTATACTGATCAAATCCTAACGTGCATCGCAGAGTCTAGGGGGAGTGTCTGTCACTAATGGTGTGTGGTGTCATATCTGTCAATATATCTTGCGAGTCACCCTCTGCACATATAGAGTATATATTATGCTAACACTGTTATGGGTAAGCGATGCAGAACTAAGGGGGAGTGTCTGTCACTAACGATGTGTGGTGTCATGTCTGTCAGTATATCTTGCGAGTCACCCTCTGCACATATAGAGTATATATTGTGCTAACACTGTTATGGGTAAGCGATGCAGAACCAAATCCATAACGATCAGTATATAGTGTTTAACCTAGTGTGGGTAAGTGATGTAAAACCAACTCCATTACTAGAGGTTAGCCAGGCACGGGTAAACGATGCAGAACCAGCTCCGTGGCCTTACACCTAATGGTACCAAATGGAAAAGAAAATTTTAAAAGAGAAATTTCATGAAACTATCGATTGCCATCTCTATTTACCTTATAAGAAAAGAAGAACTTGATTGTGTTTTACACGTGCATTGATTATATGAATTTGTTAGGTCAGAACATTGGTTATTGCTTGAAAACAAAATGAAATTATTTTTGTTCTTTATGGAGGTTAATGTTTGTATAAATGTTTGAATGGAAACCATAACATTCACTGGGCTCGTTTAGCTCACCCTTTATTTTCTGTTCTCTTTTTCAAATTTTGACCTCTCAAGTGCACGCTTAGGGATTTTAGAAGTTAGGACTCCATCATTTGAGTAGCTATCTTCTTCACGTGCAGATGTGTAGGCAATTTTGCTTGTGCATTTGTTTTACATGTATTACATAATTATAAACATGTTTTGAACATCTTTTGTGTAAAGATAGATTTTGAACATCTTTTGTGTAAAGATAGATTGTAATGTTTTACTACATATAGTTCATCATCTTCATAAATATGTCATGATCTTGGTTTTGTGAAAATATGGTTATTTATAAATTTTATTTTCTTTAACTAAATGTATGAATGTGTTTGACTCTTTGAGATTGTTTTTGAATGGACTTGAAGTCTAGAAGTAGTAGTGATGCGTTGGTTAAGTAGATAGAAGTGTTTGAATTGCTTTTTAGGGACTTAAAATTTTTGGTTTTATTAAATAGTAATTGTTATGCTATCGAAATTTTTAACGAAGGTTACTTTTACAAACTTCCACTACTATTCCTTTTTCTTTTCATTATATTGATTTTAAAATATTTTGAAGAAAAAGGAAAAGGCTTAGCTCCAAGGGAACTTTCTAGTTAGACTGGATATTGACTAGAGGTTTTTCATGGGGTGTCGGGCAAGTCTCCTAGTCATTAGGAAAAGAGCCTGTCAATTTATATATAGATTTTGTTCTTGGATTACCACGAACCCAGAGGGGTGTGGATTATGTTTTTGTTATAGTAGACATATTCTCCAAAAATTACACATTTTATTCCCTACAAGAAGACTGCAAATGCATCCAATGTGGCCAAACTATTTTTCAAGGAGGATGTACATTTGTATGGGGGAACCTATATCCATTACTTCTAATAGAGATAATAAGTTCCTTAGCCACTTCTGGAGGACTTTGTGGAAGATATGTGATTCATCTCTAAATTTTAGCAGCACAGCTCATCCTCAAATAGATGGTCAAACAGAGGTAATGAACGAAACCTTTGGACAATCTTATCTGAAGTATTTGTGGAGATAGACCTAAGTAGTGGGATTGTGCATTACCGTAGCCTTAGTTTGCCTATAATAGTGTTGTTCATAGTGCCTTGGGCAGGTCACCTTTTTCTATTGTCTACATAAGGGCACCACATCATGCTATCGATTTGATTAAATTGCCTAAAATTCATACAGTTACTGCAAATATAACTAACGAGTGGTAGGATGTTCAGACAGAGGTGAGACAAAAACTAGAATAAGCTAATGCCAGATATAAGAAAACTGTAGACCAACATCGAAGAGAACGGGTCTTCAATGTGGGTGATCAAGTTATGGTGTTTCTAATAAAGGAGTGATTTCCAATAGGCACTTACAATAAGTTGCAGCCTAAGAAATATGGACTGTATTAGAATTTGTAAAAGATTAATGACATTGCTTATGTGGTGGGATTACCAGATGCTTTCGACATTTCCAAAACATTTAATGTGGCAGATATTTTTCCTTATTACTCTGCAAATGAACCTCTATATCCAGATGATGCAGGTTATGTACAGCTATTCTTAATACCTCTCCATAGAACATTCAATTTGAAAATAGACAATTAAAATTATTAAAGGTTGTCATTTAATTCGATTATTAGAGACTATGTTTTAAGTTATATTCCTTATTCAAAAGTAAGTTTTCAAATAACAATTAAGTTTTCAAATAACAATTTCTCTCTTAATAGAGTGATTCCACTTTCTAAGGCATAATAAAAATAATATGACTCTAAAAAATATAGATGTTGTTTGAATGTTTCGAAAGTCTGTGTATGTTCCCCTAATGTTTTTCACAAATGTTGTTGCTTTTCTTTAAATAGTCAATTTCGTCAGCTAGTCGTTGCTTCTCTTGCATCTTTAGTCAACTAGATGGATTTGAATCTAAATAATTTATATGTCATCTTTGCCAAAAATCTTTCAGTAATCACGGGGCTAATATATGACCT
>JAOQMP010000004.1:7964805-7978231 GCA_027563575.1 Erythroxylum pedicellare
AGCTAGTCGTTGCTTCTCTTGCATCTTTAGTCAACTAGATGGATTCATCTTTGCCAAAAATATTTCAGTAATCACGGGGCTAATATATGACCTTCATAATTAGTAGAATCCTTTCGGATAAACCATTTCTAATAAGATAAGTTCATAATAAAGGTTTCTATATGAAAGGAAGTAATTTTCCTATGATTTTATTTCCCTTCAAATAATATCGTTATCTATACAAGGAAATAAATCCAATTTGAATTTTGAAATATTATATAGTTATCATCAAGATCATTAAAAATAATGCCTTAAGAATACTTTGGACATAATGCCAAGTATTATTATATAGTAATAATATCTATATAGGGATGTTTCTCTTGACGTAGTAGTCGGTGAATGGAGCTACAGGTGCAACCTTTATGATGTTCCACCAGACAAGAAGCAACTCATCGACCACCTTCACAAGAGCTAGGTAGATTGACCTTTCCAGGGTGGTGTAAAGGACGATAGTGAATATCTTAGTTCCTCTCAGCAATGTGGTGTCTATGGTAATAGGTCTTTAGTTCACAAGGATTGAAGTGACCATGACGAAATTGTTAGGCGATGGTGGTCTTCTAGTAATGGGGTAGTGTCTTATGTGTTTAAACCAAGTTGATACATCAATGGCCTTAAATGTCTCCTAAGAAGATGAAACCAATAGAGTTGGAAGATGAAGGTAAGAAAATAGTGAATTTATGATTGAAGATACCATCAAAAGATGAACAAAGCTGCAATGGCATACTAATAGCGAATCTTCCAAGTCCAAGCATACTCTTTGAGCCACTAACAAGATTGCTTATGTTCCAAGCATCTGCATAAGCAAATATGAAATCAGGAATCATGACTAGGGTCCTGGTTTTTTTCCATTGGTGGATCAGAGAGCAATAGTTTCCCTGGAAATCTCTCCCACATCAACCTTTCCAGAGACTCTATCCTCAGACGTGACATAACTAGTGTTGTTGTGACACATCAATAAGAAATGGAGGTTTGGGTTGTAGTAAGTGACATAACGATGAGCTTTCGCCACTGAACTTAAGGTTGAGCCACAAGGTCTCAGCTTGTAGGTTTATGAATCATAGCCCTCATTACATTTCATCCAAAAATGTTGGCCTCCAACATCAAGAACAAGGGTTTTCTGTATAATCTTCAAATTGAATGTTTTCATCAGGAATAATGTTTGTCAATCAATATAACTTAAAACATTTTTAGGATATAGACAATTATTTTGTTATCACAATTATACAGGTTAATCTCTAAATGGGAGATTGTTGGCTTAGATCCCATAGAAAGATTGCCAATATGCTACTGTTAATTTTAAGTTATCCTCAAGTAAAAGCCTTAGTAATGAAGCAGAGAGGAAGGAGATGTCTCGAGTACCTCATGCATCAGTTATGGGAAGTTTAATGTTCGCATTAATTTGCAGAAGACCAGATATTAAACATGCAATGAGAGTGGTTAGTCGTTACATGGCGAATTTTGGTCAAGAATACTGGTGAGCTATAAAGAGGATCCTAAGATATATTAAAGGGATATCAGATGTTGCTCTATGTTATGATAGATATGAATTTATTATCAAATGATATGTTAATTTTGATCTTGTAGGAGATCTTGATAAAAGAATATTCAATATAGGCTATGTGTTTACAATTGCAGGAGAAGCTGTGAGCTGGGTGTCTAAATTATAGACAACTGTAGCATTATCTACAATAGAAGCTGAGTACATGGCATCTACACAAGCTTGCAAGGAATTGATTTGGATAAAAAGGTTTTTGGAGGAGCTGGGCATCGACAAGAGAAATTTCCTTTGTATTGTGATAGTCAGAGTTCCTTACATATTGCAAAGAATCCAATTTTTCATTACAGAACTAAACACATAGGAGTTCAATATCATTTTGTTTGTGAAGTGGTGGAAGATGAAAGTGTGGACATGGAGAAAATTCACACAAAAGGGAAACTATGCATTGACAGAGCCAATCATCACTGATAAATTCGTATGATGTAGATCCTTATATAGCTTGGAAGAGACGTATACGATAGAGAAATGACAAGATAGAAAGAATGATATGAAAATTGATTGGCTCTCAATCAAATTTCTAACTAAAAAATTGTTAGCTTAGATCTCATAGTGATAAAAGGAGATCATAATAGCCTTCATTAATGCTATATAAGAAGGCATATGCGTAAGGTTTTAAAACATCTCAAAAATCTTTTCCCTAAAACTTTATTAATGACGTAGATTGTGAGATCTTTATAACGAGTTTTTTTTATTGGTATATTTGTTCTATCTAAATGAAGCACATCTCCTATCAAGTACATTGCTGCACAACTGTCGGAACGCGGCATTGCTTGAAGACAAAACCGATTCACGAGCAGAATGGTCTTTGAAACCATCGTCGCATGATGCAATGTCGGCAAGTGCAACCTTCACCCAGGTGCTGACGTCAGATGGGACGTCTGCCAACATAACAGCGAGCGAGTCATTCAGCTGTTGGACGGCATCCAAATATTGATCCTAGCAATCGACGAGGGCTTGCTCGATGGTGGGGTCCAAGTTCTTATGGCTAAGCAATTTTTTGATGTAATCAGAGGCATGAGTTGCATTTGAAGAGGCAAGGTCTAGTGCTATTATCGCGAGTTGGCTTAGAGTGGCTTGTTTACTACCATGGTTAGAGTGGAGGCTTTTCGTGCAAAACTTCTTGCTAGCGGACCATTCACATACATCTTTGACAAGTTTGTTACCATCGTGAGCAAACAGTGTTCAAGATTGAAACGGGTTATGTTTCAAAGAAGGTCTCTGTGAAGTCGATGTTTGGTAGATCCAGCTCAAGTTAATTGTTTCGCAGGAGAGTAGGGGGGATTCGACGACCAGAAAATGATAACTAATAAAGAAACGCAGTTTACCACATGATAAAGCGGATATTAGGGATTCTGCCGATCTTGTTCCTACCTAATCTGGTCTAATGCCTTTTCTGATCACTGTTGATCTAGCACTGATTTTGTTTGGGGCACTACTAACAAGTCTCTGTCATCCTAACACTGATTTTGTCTGGAGGCACTAGTAAGTAGTAACAAGTCTATCATCACATCACTAATGATTTTGTGGGCCAACAGTTAAGATGCCGTGGGCTAGACTAGGTTTCTAGGATTGATATGGTTTAGAAATTAATCACTTATACATCGTACCAATAATATAAGAATGTAGTGCAACATGTTCATGTCACAATTTTCTGAACAAAATATATGCACTTACAAATTGTTTTTTCTTACACGCTAAATATCCTCTTTAAAGAGAGGATTCCATTAACCCGTGACTTGGGCCCATCACACCCTGGTGAATTGGAGGCCATCTCCACTAAACTTCTAACGTTGCGGTTCTCTATAGGCTCTTCTACTGATATGCCCACCAGTTCCGTCGGGGCTTTCTGGCACGTCGGCGACGATGCACTAACAGAAAACGAAGAAGAAGAGCAACCCATGTCCCGTTCCTTTTCATTGCAAAACTGAGGCTGTGAATTAGCGGACTCAACAACAGATACGATTGTCTCCGATGATATTTCCAAGTCGCCGACATGTAGTTGAACAGGTTGTCTACAGAGTGGGCAATTAGAGTGAGACTGAAACCACATGTCGATGCAGCTGATATGAAACGCATGTTTACACTTAGGCAACACTCGCCCTTCCTCGCTGTCTTGGAATTCCGACAAACAAACGCAGCATTCCAACAAGGGATCGTGTGTTTTCGAGTCATAAAAAAAAGTAGGAAGAGCTTTAAGAATAGACTTGTCCAGCGCGTGATTGCGAACGCAGGCACTTGTGATAGAGGAGAGATACATAGAATGACGGCGACCACGTTGAGAGAACATCCACCTACTGTAACCGTGGAAACACAAGACAATAAATACTGCCACGACGAGAATGACCACCGAACCCAGCATGGCCTTGCCATTAATAGAGTAGCTTGTCGTGTTTGGCGATTGGTTTTCCGGATTCACGATTCCAGTACTATTGTTCATCTTGAGGAAATGACAGAGTGTTTGAGAAACAGCGAATTTGGAGAAAGACAGCAGGGGTTACGAGTGGAGAGGGGAATTTATTGGGGTTTGTAGAGGGAAGTGAGCAGGAAGGTTCCTGTGTGCTAAATTGATAGGATTTGGGGCTTGCTTACGTATACATGTTGATGGATCTTTTTAATGCAACTATCTACTTTACTATGTTTTATCTATTTTCAAAGGGTTAAGAGATAAATTAGTGTGCCACAGCAACTTACGACTTTTGGCAAGAGAGAAGCCAAAAACTGTACAGCATAGAAGAAACAAACAAGTATCAACTCGCTCAGAGCATCACCGATGAAAGTTGAGCCTTAGTTATAGCCAAGATGCTGCACGACGCTTATCACCTACAATGAAATCTCAATGGAACTTATAAAGCTATATACTTGACATGCCTGTAGTGTACTTTTGAGTATTGATCATGTAATGTAGTATTAGATATCTTCTTCGGAGACCTCATTGTAATGTTATACATAGTTTTACTATAGTTAATAAAAATTCCTTTTAATTTTTGTTAAAAATAGGTAAAAGTTATGCCTTAAAGGTGCTAAAGTGATAAGTGCATTTTACAAAAGAAAACCTCCTCAACATTTTGATTTGGAGTTCTTCACGTCTTAAAAGTATGAGTTTATCTTATATTATGATTTAGTATAATTAATTAAGTGATTTATTTAAAATTAAATTTAAAAATATAAGCTATTTTTAAAATTTTATCAATACATCGACGAAGTAATTTCTGCATGTCTTCTTATATATGAAAACCAACAAGTAGATAATCTTTTATTTTATTATTATTCTTTTAAATAGCATAAGTGAGATATTTATTATAATTTTGAAATATTTATTGAGAGTAACTTAAATAACTTTTTAAGGATTTGTAATTTTTTGATGCCACCACGATTGATATATTAATTTTTCACTTGAATTTCTGGTTCAATTCATAAAAGAAAATGAAAGCATAACATAATTAGTATTGCTTGGTTTAATAGTTGGATTCAAGCTCCATTTATCCAATTTAGGTACTTGGCGGATGTCTAAAACAGATTCGTTTATTATTATCGATGTCAATAAAATTAAATTGTATAAAAATGAGTGGAAATTGTATTCGCGGAAGTTAATCACGAAACAAGGTAAAATTATAATATTTTCGAACTTTTTACTTTATTTTTCTCTTTGGATTTGGTACAGTCCTCAAGTAATCGCACCCCATTCCCGTGGGTCCACTTAAGTGGCGTATAAAATTGTTCTCACGTTCTTATCCAAAACTTTAATGGGACGTATTCACTCCATTGCATTGGGTGACGTAAACTTACGAAAGAGTGGCAAGGCAAAGGTTCACACGGATTACATCATCATCTATCTTCCATGCCTTACCAACTAGGGAAGCTCTCAGAAGATCTCTTTATTCATGAGCTTTGGACTTGATCGACTTTTAATTTCTTATAAAATATTTTTAAATAAACTCTGCAGCGGCTTATTCTTCTAGATGAATAGTAATAAGAATATGAATGAATGTTATCATTATAATTATGATAATTAGTTAAGAGAATGGAATGATTATCATTTACATTGATAATGGTTAGTTTGAAAAAATATTGAGAAATAAAAATTAATTATATTTTAATTAATTATTGCGGTGGTTTATTCGTCTAGGAGAATAGTAATAAGAATGTGAATGAATATAGTAAAGAATGAGAATGAATATTTTCATTATAATTATGATAATTAATTAAGAGAATGAGATGATTACCATTTTCATTGATAATAGTTGGTTTGAAAAAATATTGAGAAATAAAAATTAATTATATTTTAATTAATTAATTAAAATAGTGTAATTACAATATTTTAATTAATAAATGAATTATATTTTAAATAATTATATTGTAATTAATTAAATAATTATATTATAATAAATAAATAAATAATATTAGTTAAAGAATACCAAACCTTACTAAACCAGAAAAAATTAAGCATTGCTTTGCGTTATAACGTAGGAATAAATAATGGTGGCAAAGCTATAATATTGAAGAACAAAGGATACTGGAAGAATGACTCTCATTGCTTTCATAATTGAGAGGAATTGAGCAATATCCAAAACTAGGAATGAAAGTATAAGTTATTAAATCATAACCTCTTACCAAGCTTTATTTTTCATTCCATACCTATCCCTCTCTCCTCATACCCACCAAGCAAGCACACCTTTAGTTAACATCATAGTTTTTCCTTTTAAATTCGTAATATTGATCAATGAAATACAAAGAAAATTTTGGAGTTTAATCCAATCATAAAATATTCTCTTATCTTCCTTAAACAAATGGACGCGTGGTGTTTTGGGAAAAGTGAAAAAGGACAATCCATATATAAGATGATTATGTAAGAATTCTTTATAGAAGTTTTTACAAGCTTTACCTTTTACTTTAAAATAAATTATTATTAAAAAATATCTTTTAATTTATTAAAAAACTAATTCTCTATTGATCTTGTAATCAAGAATATTTATTTGATCCATTCGCGTTAACAAATATTTTAGAAATTATTATTTACATAATAAATAATATTGCTTATCAATATTTTTTAAAATTTTAAAAATAAAATAACCCTAATTTCTTAACAATGGGCGCGAGATGACACTAACATACTCTTGTAATTTAGTTTGAAATTTTGTTGACTTTCCCTTTTCTCTAAAATTTTTGTCAAGATAAAAGGCTTCCCCTTATATTCTCATGCTGCAAATGAAAAACAATGACATTTGATAAAATGAAGTTTCCTGAGAAAGTGATGGAAACAAGAAGAAGAGAGAGAAAGGAAAACGATAGAGGGAAGAGAAAAAGGAGAGAGAAAAGCTCACGTGTATTGAATCTAAAATTAGTAACAAAAGTTATTATGATCAACTAACCACCTTTTATTTATAGTAAAACTGAATTAACTAATCAAGTAGCTAAACTAATTAAGTTGTGCATATAGACACTTCCTCTATATACATCATTACTCCCCCCTCAAGCTAAGGAAGGAAAGGATTCTTCAGTCCCAGCTTGTCCAAGAGACTGAGTTACTGCTCTTGTCTAAGTAGCTTTGTAAGTAAGTCTGCTAGCTAAAGGTGAGAAGGCACATAGCAAGTTTGTACTTTATAAGCCAGAATCTTCTCTCGAACGAGGTGACAATCAACCTTAATGTGCTTTATGCGCTTGTGGAATACGACATTTGATGCAATGTGCATAGTTGCCATGTTGTCATAATAAAAGTGACAGGTGTAAGGTGATGAACATGTAAGTTTGCCAAGAACTAAAGGTGCCAAGTGATTTCATAGCACGCAGTAGCCATGGAGCAATACTCATCTTCTGCTAATGAACGTGCAACCACTGTTTGTTTTTTGGCTTTCCAAAAGCCAAGTGAATGGCCCAACATTGCACAATAACCAGAGATAGATTAATGAGTAGTTGGAAAATCTACCCAATCTGAATCACAATAAACTTTAAGCTCAAGAGAAAGGTATTGTTGAGAAAATGCCATGACTAAGAGCACCTTTTAAGTATCTAACTAAATTCATTGTAGCTTAAAAATGGACTATGGTTGGAATAATCATGAACTGGCTCAAAACATGAACACTATAGCTGATATCAGGTCAAGTGATAGTTAGATATATGAGTCTACCAACCAATGTTCTGTAAGAGTTAGGATTGTTCAAGGGTCACCATTAGTAGGCTTAAGCTTACTATGATGATCCATATATAGCTTAAGTGGCTTACATCCCAGCATTCATATTTCATGGAGTAAGTCCAAGACATATTTTCTTTATGTTAGACAAATGTCAAATGAGTTTTGAACGATCTCAACACCCAAAAATACTTGAGGAAACCCAAGTCCTTGAAAGAGAACCCGGATTGCAGAAAGGATTTAGGAACTTGAATCTTTTATGAACTTATCCATATAATAATCATATCATCTACATAAACTAGCAGCACTGTCAATTCATCTCCTTATGATTTAGTGAATAAAGTGTAGTCAGCTCTAGATTAAACAAATCCATCATTAATATGAGCTGTTGATAGCTTTGTAAGCTACTGCCTGGGTGCCTATTCCAACCCACATAATGACTTCTTGAGCTTACATGTTGTTTTAGCATTAGATCTAAGCCACCAGTGATGATGCTCCCTTTTATTGTAGAACTCCCGATAGACTTTAGGAATATCCATATAAACATCCTCCACCAAGTCTCCATTCAAAAAGGCATTTGAAACATCCATTTGACATGCTTGCCAGTGCTCCATAGTAGCAACAGCTAGTAAAGTCCTAACAGTAGGCATCTTTGCTACTGGTGCAAAGGTATCTGCATAGTCTACTCCATACTTCTGAGCAAACCCTTTGGTAACTAGTCTAGCTTTAAACTTATCTAAGGTACCATCAGATTTGTCTCTAAGATCCATTTAGAGCCAATAGCATGCTTACCAGTAGGTAAAGCAATAACTTCCCATGTTTGGTTCTTCTCTAAGGCTAGTAACTCATTATCAATAGCTTGTTTCCATTCAGAACTTTGAATTGCTTCTTTAAAAGTAGTTGGCTTAGTGAATTTGTTAAGGGCTAAGGAAAACCTCATATCAGAATCTAGCAAAGAGGTGTAGCTGATAAAATTGGTGATATGATATAAAGAAGAAGAAGAAGTAAGATAGTCTGATAACTAAGCAGGTTGTTTTAGAGTTTTTGTAGATTTTTTAGGTTGTGTTGGGTTTGGTGAATATGTTTCTTGGGGAATAGTGTCTTGAGAGGCAGATAAGTTTTTTTTTTCATCAAAATTATAATAGTAGTCATAGTGAGAATGAAAGAGAGGTGTAGAAGGATTTAGAGTAGTAGAAGAAGAAAGATGGTGATATGGGAAGAAATGTTCGTAGAATTTGAAACGTCTATTAATAAGAAACTTCTTAATAGATAAATTTTGTACTTTATAGCCATTTTGCCTAATAGGATAACCAACAAAGATACAAGCTTCTGCCTTAGCATTAAACTTAGATCTAAATTGTGAAATAGTGCCCACATAACATAGACAACCAAATACTTTCAAATGATCATAACTAGGAGACTTATTATAAAATATCTCATATAGACTTTTGAAATTCAATGTAGATAGTGGAGTCCTATTAAGAAGATATGTTGTTTTCAGAATGCATTCTCCTCAAAAGTGAATTGGCAAATTTGCTTGAAACTTGAGAGCCCTCGTAACCTCTAAAATATGCCTATGTTTTCTTTCTACAACCCCTTTTTGCTGGGGGGTGAAAGGACAAGAAGTTTGATGAGAAATCCCTTGGCTTTTGTAATAATCTATAGCTTTAGCACTTATAAATTCACCACCATTGTCAGTTCTTAAAACCTTTACAGATGTTTGAAACTAATTATGCACCATTCTAACAAACTCCTTGATAAGCTGCAAACTTTGGGATTTATGATGTATAAGAAATGTCCATGTAGCCTTGTTATAATCATCAACAAGTGTTAGAAAGTACCTGTAGCTAGAGACTATAATTAAACTATGAGGACCCTAAACATCATAATGTAAAGGCTCAAATGCTTTGTCAGTTTTATTAATACTCAAAGGAAAAGCTAACTTTGTTTGTTTAGCTATAGGACAAATGGTGCATGAGCAAGAATCATAATTAGCCAAAATAGAGTTCAATTATGTTATTTCCTTAAATACATGATAAGGAGAATGACCTAGTCTCAAATGCCATACCTTGAAACCATCAAAGGCAGGTGGCTTATTAGGTAAGAAAACATGCAATAGCAATACTATTGGACTAATAGTTAGCTGATACAGTCCATTAGTTAGCTTACGAATCCCAATGTTCCTAGTTGGTAAGTCTTGAATGCAACAAGAACCATATTGAAACATCACAGAATAATTTAGATCTTCAGTCAATTTACTAATAGACTTCAGATTAAACTTGAAGGAAGGCACACACAACACATTCTTTAATTGAAGATCATCAGCCAATACAACTTTACTAGTAGCTAAGATCTTAGCAACTTTCCCATCAGGTAAGTAATAGATAACTTGCTATTACCAGGAACATGATCACATAGTAGTGAATAATCATAAGTAACATAGTGAGTAACCCCACTGTCTAAAATCTAGGTTTAGCTTTAAGATTCACAGTAAAGCAGGATAGATTAGCTGCAAAGTTTACTTCTGGTGTGTCTGTGACTTGATGAGTAGGGGAGATATACCAGTTAGTAATATAAACAATTGATCCTTAAACATTTACAGATCATGTTTCTTAATTGAACCAGCTTCTGTTATAGAAGCATTGGCTTTGGAATTAAAATTTATTGACTCCTTTTAATTCTTTCTTGGCATATACCTCAATCCACTTTTTTGAGGCCTATCTTTGCTTTAGAATGCCAAGCTAGATAGCCATAAGTTTTCCAGCATTTATCACTAGGAAATGAGCCTTCACAGTGTTCACATGGTGGGAAGTTCCTTTTAGAATTGTACTTGCCTTAAGTAGTGAGAAGAGTAGCAGAGTCTGGACTTATGCCTTCACTATTATAATCACCAAATTCTCTTTGAGCTTCTTCCTGCATTAACAAAGAATATGCTTTTGACAGATTAGGCAAATGATTCGTCATAAGAATATTGCCTCTGATATTCTTATAAGGATCATTAATGCCTATTAGGAACTTTATAAGTTTGTCCTATTGATCTGATTCTTTAAGATTTTTGTTAATATCACAAGAGCATTAACCATATGTGCATTTATTTTGAGCTTTTACACAACTCATCATTTGCCATAGAATTTTTAGCTTGTTATAGTATTCAATGATAGAAGAATTTAATTGTCTGCAATTAATGAACTTATAGGCAACATTGAAAAGCTTAGACCATTGGTTTGTGTATATCTCTCCTACCATATGCTCTCAACCAGATCAAAATCAACAATAGTCTTGTGGATTTCCTTTAAAACTACTCCAAAAATCCATGTGCAGACCATATCATTACAGTGATCCCACTAATTTGCATTATCATTATCACGAGCTAGGGTTTCTTTTATAAAAGCTAGTTTGTTTGTTACTGAAAGGTCTTACAACATTAATGTTGCCAGTCTCTAAAATTGCTTCCATCAAACACAATAGAAATTAGAGTTTGACTTGGATTGTCAGATGGATGAAGAAATGGAGGATCATCAACATTGTGATTTGCCATTGTTGTTGTTTTAAAAAATCAGAAATGAGGAATAGAAAACAAAAACAGAGATCATGGATTTAAGAAATTCATGATAAAAAAAGATTAGAAATGAAAAATAGAGTAAGAATCTTGAGTAATTAGGAAGAATATTTGAGAGATTAAAAAGAATTAAAGCCAAATAGAAAGCTCTGATATTATGATAAAATAAAGTTTCCTCGTAAAGTGATGGAAACAAGAAGAAGAGAGAGCACGTAAAATGACAGAACGAAGACAAAAGATGAGAGAGAAAAGCTGATGTGTTTTGAATATGAAATTAGGAACAAAAATTTATATCAACTAACTACCATCTATTTATAGTAAAACTAAATTAACAAATGAGGTAGCTAAACTAATAAAATTGTACACGTGGACACTTCCTCTGTATACTTCATTAACATTGAACTCAGGTGATTTGGATTTCTACCGTTTCACACTCTTTTCGTTTAAATTTTAATAATTTGACTAATATTTATATCTTTTTAATACAAAGTTTAGTTGGAAAAGCGATTAGCAGGGCCAAGATAGTGGAAAGTATAGAAACTTGCTGCTCTTTATCTTGCTTTTTGTTCATTTGTCACATTTTCTGCAGGACCAAACAATCATGACGTTCTTGAATTTGCTACCATGAGCATTTTTTTAATAAATAATTTTGGATGTTCTTATGTAAATTCATGATTACATGTTCTTGGCAAGCTTGAGTCGGCTTTCCAATTAAATGTTGTATAGTTCTTTGTTTCTGGAAGACCTTGGCTCGTAATGCCCCAATACCACCATTTCTTATGGTTTTGATTACCTAATTACTGGTTTCTCTTTGCTCTGTGGTTTTTTATTTTCTTGAGTGGTTTCTGTTTTAGATTTGTTTGCAATTAACAGATCAGCCATTCCTTTTGAAAGTGCTAGGATTAGGTTATATATGTTACCACTTTTTTAATTTAAAAAATATTAACACATAATATTATTTATTACGTTTGGTAATTCAAGTCACATTAGTTCCAATAATTATAAAGTATAACGTAATAATCTTATAATAAATTAAATGTTTGATTATTCAATTACTACTTTTAATAATTTTAATCAGTATTACAAAATTAAATAAATTTTAAATTTTAAATATAGTTTACCCTTTATTATGTTATTCTTATAAAAATTTGAACTCATCTCTTGATGTCACATAATTTATATATTAAATTTTAAATATAAACTCCATCTTTTTTTTGAAAAGTTGTCATGTGTGCTCAACGCATATTATTCATATCCAAAGATAAAACGTTATTCAGAAAACTTGGAGGGCATACCCCTTATTTGAAACCAGACATAGAATTAGCCGAGCGACCTGATTCGCTGACCTCTTAGCAAAAGCAGTAGAAATAAATTGATGCTCGTTAAGAAGAGCTTTACAATCCTGGATAATCATCGAAAAATAGGAAGGAAAATTTTGTGTGGATGTCAGAAATCGGGTAATTATTTGACAATTCGTTTCCACACAAATCGAAGAAAAGGAGAGGCTTTTAATCTAGCTTAGGGCTTCTCGAAAACATAACACTTCACCAATTAGAGGATCCCTCTAACCTGGTATAAGCATTAAGCTTCCCGCATTGTTTAGCTCTTTACAATCCCGAATCACCATTCCTAATCCATAAAATCCAGAAGATAAAAGCGCCACATCTACATTACACTTAAAATGGTTCGGTTGTGGAGCTTGCCAATTAGGTTGAGAGTGTTGATTTTTTGAAGATGTGGTTTTGTTCCTGTGTTGAGCAGTCTGCCATTCTGAAAGTGTTGTTGTGGCTCGACGAATAATGAAGGATGGGTCCTGAGTCATTTGCTGCCATACAACTTCATTTCGGTTGGTCCATAAACTCTATAAAATCATGCAAATTTCCTCCTTCTGTGCCTTTGGAAAACCAGACATAATCGATGCAAGCCAAGAATGCAGTGTGACAGTAGTATACACATTCCAATTCACCGAGTAAACACTCCAAACAGAAGTAGCAAAAACACAATGAAAAAATATATGGTGTTCATCCTCTGCTGCTCTACCGCATAGAGGGCAACTATCATCTATATCAATGTGTCACTTTTTTAGATTTGCTCTACATGGAAGTGCATTCCTCAAAGTACGCCAGATAAATAATTTGACTTT
>JAOQMP010000004.1:7978331-7990703 GCA_027563575.1 Erythroxylum pedicellare
ATTATTACAAAATGCTATTGTGATGTTGTTATTGGGCATACATTAGATACTATGTTAATGATACACTTACCCTATCGGTTTGTCTTTGTCAATGTGGTTTCTAATTTTTTATTTAATTCATTGAATTATGTCTCTAAGTTTTCAGTATCCTATCGATATTAGCTTTAGGGTATAATTTAATGTTTTGGGTGATCTGTGTTGTAATTCGGGACACTTAGGCAGGATTGCAATTGCATGAGAACCTAGCTGTGTTGTTTGCCCAATTTTACTAGTTTTTGATACAGTTGCTAAATCTCCTTGCATTGTATCAATTTTCAGCTTTGAATTCTTTGATTAAGCTGAATGGGACCAACTATGAGGACTAGCTTGAATCTTTGAATCTTTTTTTGGTAGTTTATAATGTTGATGTTACCCTCATTGAGGATGAGTCTGCACAACCCATTGCTGAGACTTCCACTGTAGATAAAGCTAAATATGATAAGTGGGTTCGTTCTAATAAGGTCTGTTTGATGACCATCAATTACACAATGGAAAGACTATTAAAAAGAGTATCACAGAAACTGATAATGCCAAAATTTATCTCAAGGTTGTTGGTTAAAAATTCCAGAAGTTTGATAAGACTGAAAAGTCTAATTACTTGTCTTTACTATATAAGACCAAGTATGATGGTGTGGGTGGCGTTCGTGAGCATATTATGAAGCTTGTGAACCAGTATAATAAGTTGAAGGCCATGAAAGTTGTGCTAGGAGAGGATTATCTGATCTGGCAAGTGTTTGAATCTCTTCTATCTGAGTTTGATGTTCTCAAGACTACTTATCATGCTTAGAAAGATGAATGGAGCATTGATGAGTTGATTTCCATTGTTATTCAAAAGAAGCATAATATGAAGAAGGGAAAGTCTCACAGTATTCATCACACTTCTCACAAGAGTGGTAACAAGAAGAAATTTTATAGAAACAAATAGAGTAAGCCTCAATTTAAGAAGAAAGGGAATGATAAATCTGCATTATCTTCTGGTCCTGGTGAGAGTTCTGGTGCTAAGCCCAAGCATGTTTTTAATGGAAGCTACAACTTTTGTCATGAACATGGGCATAGGCAGCATGACTGTGTGAAGTTTAAAAACTAATTGGCAAAAAAGAAAGGTATACCTCAAATCTTTGTTTTTTTTTAATCAAATCTAGTTGATGTTCCTCATAATTTATGGTGGTTAGACACTGGTACAACTATTCATGTAATGAACTCATTGTAGGAATTCAAAAGCAAGCAGAAACCAAATAAAGGGGAGTTGACGGTGCAACTAGGAGATGGATTTAATGTTAATATTGAGCACATAGGAGTAGTTTCCTTAAAGTTGAGTAGTGGACATGATTTGCTTTTGAAAGATACTATTTATGTACCTTCCATAAGAAGGAATTTGATTTCAGTTTCCACTTTACACAGTTATGGATAGATTTTCCATATAATCAATAATGGTGTTGTTTTGTACTATGATTCTCCTGCTGTTGGTTCTGCAATTATGCGTGATGGATTATTTATACTAATTGCTAATTCTTCTCATTTTGATCGACTACATGATGATGTTAATATTGTTGTTGGAAAGAAACGTGGGAGAGTTGCCGAAAAATCTTTTTATGTTATGGTATAAACGATTAGGACATATCTCTAAGGAGAGAATGGAGAGGTTGATTAAGGAAACTATTTTGCATGATCTGGACTTCTCTGATTTTGACATTTATGTTGATTGCATAAAAGGGAAGTTTACAGCTAAAGTAAGAAAGGAGAAAATGACTAGAAAGGAGGAACCATTACAGATAATACACACAGACATTTGTGGACCCATTACTCCTATTGCCATTGGAGGCTATAGGTACTTTATCACCTTTATTGATGATTTTTCTCAGTATGGTTGGATTGAATTTTTTCATGAGAAATCTGGATCATTGGATTCTTTTAAGTCACTGAAAAATGTTATTGAATTGCAACTTGGGAAGCAGATCAAATGTGTAAGATCTGATAGAAGTGGTGACTATTATGGTCTGTATGATAAAACTAGTAAACACCATGGCCTTTTTCCTAGATACTTATAGGATTATGGAATTGAGGCACAATATATCATGCCTGACACTCCTCAACAAAATGGGATTGTAGAGAGACGAAATCCTACTCTCATAGAGATGGTTAGGTGCATGCTTAGTCACTCTACCTTACTAAAGTTCTTGTGGGGATACACCTTGAGGAATGCTGTTTATGTTCTCAATCATGTGCTTAGTAAGTCTGTACCAAAGACTCCTTTTGAGCTTATATCAGGAAAGAAGCCGAGTTTGAAGCATTTCAATGTTTGGGGCTGTAAGGCTGAGGTGAGGACTTATAATCCTCAACTGAAGAAGCTTAATCCTAGATCTATTTCAGGTTATTTTATTGGTTATTATACTGGCTTAAGATGTTTAAGATTCCATTGCCCTAATCACTCTACTAAAGTCATTGAATCAGATCGAGCTATCTGTTTTGAAGGAGACATAGAATATAATGAAGGGCATAAGTCTCATGTTGTTGAACTCAGAGAAGATCGTGTTATTGTTCCTATACCTATTATTTTTCATCCTGAGGCAAGTCAGTCTCCTCTGATTCATGATAATATTGTTGATCCAGGAAATGATGTTGAAATTCCTCAACAAGATAGCATTAACACTCAAGTCTTAGATGTGGTTGTAGTTCCACCTAGGAGATCCGAAAGGATTCCTAAATCCACTTAGTCTTCTAAATTTAAAGACTATTACATTTACTTGGAGGAGCATGAATTCAACTTAGTTAAAGACTCATATCCAATTTCTTTTCAGGATGCCATTTTTGGTCCTCATAGTTCACAATAATTGGCAGCCATGAATGATAAGCTGGTTTCTATGAGTATGAATGGTGTTTAGGATTTGGTGGAATTACCTAGTGTTTGCAAGACTGTTGGGTGTAAATGGGTCTTTAAGACTAAACCGTGATGCTAGAGATGAGATAGAAAGGTACAAAGCTTGACTTATTGTAAAGGAGTATAACCAGAGGGAACGTATAAACTATAAAGAGACTTTTTCCCCGGTCTCTACTAAAGATTCATTACGTATTGTGATGGCTTTGGTTGCTAATTTTGATTTAAAGCTTTATCAAATGGATATGAAATCTGCTTTCCTAAATGGTGATTTGTATGAAGATGTGTTCATGAATCAGCCTGCTAGTTTTGTTGAGAAAGGTAAGGAACATATGGTATACAAATTGAGAAAATCCATTTATGAGCTGAAATAAGCCTCCAGACAATGGTACTTGAAGTTTGACCAAATTGTTTGCTCCCTTGACTTCAAGGAAAATGTTGTTGATCAATGCATTTACTTGAAGAATAGTGGGAGAAAATTCATTATTCTTATCTTATATGTTGATGATATTCTTTTAGCCAGTAATCATATGGGTTTTCTTTGCGAGACTAAACAAATGTTGAAAGTTTATTTTGATATAAAAGATCTCGAAGATGCTTATTTTGTTTTGGGCATTGAAATTCATCGTGATAGATCTCGTGGTATTCTTAGTTTGTCTCAGAAAAGGTAAATTGAAAGAATCTTGAATAGATTCAACATGAAGACTTGTAATCCTTACAGTGCACCCATTTAAAAGGATGACAAACTCTCGAATAGCCAGTGTTCTCAAAATGACAAAGATAAGTCAGAAATGGAAAAGGTCACATATGCTTCTATTGTTGGCAGTTTTATGTATGCTTAAGTTTGTACACGTCCTGGTATTGCTTTTTTTGTTGGTGTACTTGGGAGATACTTGATCAACCCTGGTGTGGGTCATTGGCAAGCTGTGAAACGAGTTCTGAGGTACCTACAAGGTACTAAAGATTATATGCTCAATTACAGGATGACTAATGACCTTGAGGTGATAGGTTATTCTGATTCTGATTATAGTGGTTACCCTGATGATCACAAATCCACATCAGGATATATCTTTATGCTTACTGGAGGAGCTGTATCTTGGAAAAGTGTTAAACAAACACTTATGACAACTTCAACTATGGAGGCAAAGTATGTGACTTGTTACGAAGCTATTCGACGGGCAATATGGTTGAGGAATTTTATTTTTGAGCTTCATCTTCTAGACCTCTAATCATATATTGTGATAACTCTACTGTGGTGGGCTTCTCTCAAGTATGTAAGAACTCCAAGCATTTGAAGCATTTTGATATAAAGAATATGTTTGTTAGAGAGAAGGTTAAGGAGTTTCAAACCTGTATAGAGCATATACCCACCGATCTTATGGTGGCAGATCCTCCAACCAAAGGCTTGACTGTTAAGGCTTTTGTGAGTCATGTAACCCATATGGGTCTATTTAGATCTTTTGATGCCTTAGATTAGTGGAAGTTTGTCTTTTACGTTAATTTTTTGATAGCAACATTTTATTTGACTATTTTGTTATTCAATATAAAAACTTTTTCTTATAATTGTTGCTATTATTGTTATTGCCATATACTTTATTGATATACTACGTAGATACATTTGAATGTATATATATATATGGCATTTTGTTGGAGACATTTTGTACCCAGTCTCATTTTTTTGTTATGAGATATTTTGTTAAATTTCAATTAGCATCTTGGGTGGATGCTTAGGCCATTTTGTTTGGAAGTGAACAAATGGACCACATTTTGTGTGCATTTCCTTATGACATATTCTGTTTAGGTTATCGAGGTATGAGTATCTTACATATATGCTATTAGTACTCCTATCAAGTCTGATTTCTATATTGTTGAGTTACTTGTAACCTCATTTTGGACTTATAATTGAGAGATTGTTGACACTACTTTGACATCCTATTGTGGCCACATATTGTTATATTAATCTAGGATTTGTTTCTGTTGTTCATTGATGTTAGTTATGTTGTCAAAGCGGGAGAATGATAAAATTTTATCATTAATTTTGTGGACTAGCATAATAAACGTAATTTTGTACAATCCCTGATTAATTTGATTTAATTTGATGTCAAGATAATTGGGCTTGGTAATTATCTCTCAAACGTGTCATTGAGCCTGTGTTCATAGGCTTGCTATGATGGGTAGGCTTGACCCATATTTTGCAATACACAGGAGGCCCTGCTGCTGGCCGACCTTAAATACAGTCGCCACATTAAGAACTGTACGAGTTTCTAATCAGGGGTTTGGAATAGCAGTAATCAATCCTCTGCATCTCTGTCACTTCGCTTCACAGAAAACAACTATGGATTTAATTGTTCCTCAATTTCTAAGTCTTTGTCCATACAATTATTGAATACAACGTGTTGCAATCCTAGGGTTAATCAATTGTATTGATTAATTATGAAATTAATCTATGATTTTGTGTATATTTTCCTTCACTGAGTTGATTAAAACACCTTTTTTAATTTTTAGACTATAGGTCAAACTTGAGCTTAGGCTTTATGGTCTAACATGATTTGAAATCAAAACACCAACCATATATGAAATGAAACATAACATAGTTGTTTCCTTAATAATAAACTAATAGTCTAACTTTACTATCTAGGTCTCATTTTCTCTCTAACTCTTAACTGTGCATCAAAAGATGGCATTAGGCCTAGTTCGAGGTTCGAACAAGTTAAAGCCCATAACCCGAACCTTGATAGTGTTTAGATTAAATATGTTTTTTGTTAAATTTAATATAATATTAATTTAAAAATAATATAATTTTATTCAAAATAACATTATTTATACTATTCGAATTGACCTGAAATTCAAATATTTTGAGGAAAAAACCTTAACCCAATTCAAAAGTCAGTCGATTGAAGTTGAACCATTAACTTTAGATCAGACTTGACTAGGTATAAAGACAAATGTCATCCCTATTTGTTGCTCATCTTACTATCCTAGCCACCACATGTGCCTGCTTTTCATCATTCATTATCGCATTACCTACCTTATGTTCCTATTTCTATAGATTAGCTGCTTAGGTGAGTAACTCATTTTGTATCTTGGGTTTTTTTTTTCTTTAGACATTGAAGCATTAAAGGTGGCTATAACAAGTAAATGTTTTTTTTCTTCTAAAAGGGATTAAGCAACCTTTTGTTATCTTCTTTACCATCATTAAGTTACACAACCACAGCCACTATCATCTGCATGAATATTTGAAAAAAGAAATGACCATCTTGACACACCATTACTCTATATTACAATGACCCAAGTGTGTCTGTTTGATACTTTTAATAGTTTCAATTTATGTTGTTTAATCCTTGTCATATGAAAATGACAACTAGCATTTTATTTACCTATTCTAGTCAAAATATCTTCATTATATCATGGTACTTGCAGAAACCAGGCATAATAAATCAATTAGGAAAGCTATATACAAATTTTTCATTGCTTATTAATAGTTCTAAAATCTCCTTTTGTCTTCTCCTAGCTGAAACCATTCATTATGAGTTATCCAAGAGGACACTTATTCATTAGATATTATTGAAGTCACTTACTATTTTTTAGTTTTGTAAAAGATTATTATTTTCTTTTTTCAATTTCACAAAGCATATAAACATTACACAAATATTTCACAATCTATTTTGTTTAACCTTTCCTGTCACCAAGTCTAAAACCCTTACAGTCACCCAACCTAGCCCACGCAAGCCAACCAATTCCTGAACCAACAAACAATAACCAAAACCAAAATACAAAAAACCCCTAACTAACGAACTTAGACATAGGTTGTAGGTGACTAAAATGCTCTCACCAAGCTGTATCACAATCATCCTACAAAAACTAGAATGAAGTGGTGTATCCCCTAATTGAAGTCTTGAAGGTTAGAGCTACAAGACGAAACACAACAATCATAGGTTATTTTATAGATAAAAAAGTTCCTTTACCTACTATGAAACTATGCACATTTTCAAATTGGAGATAGTATGGTCTCACATAAGTGTTGATGAATAAATCAGACATATTTTTTTTTCCAGATTTGCCAATAAGGAGGCTTACTTCAAAGGTAAATTGAGTTTGTACCATGGCATATTTACAAAAGGCCTTTATTTTTGCAAAATTGGAGACCTGGGTTAGTTTTAGATGCAGTTCTAACTATAACAAACCCATTTGTATATTTATTCATGGAGTATCGCTTTAACATTGGACCACTGGATGGTTAAGCTATCTAGTTAGTTATATGGAACCTATTGTCTAGACCAGGCTACAACAGAAATTAAAAATTCAATTTTGTAAGGGTGTATGTTCTTGTGGAGGAAATGTTGGACCCCTGTTTTTGGAGCCCAACACCGGAGTCATAAGAACATGAGCGTGAAGGAAGACTTGGGATTGAAGCTAAAAACCCTTTGGAAGCAAGGAGGGTTCGCCGCGGTGAACATATGAGAAAATCCCATGGACCCTTCGGGTATTTTATGCCGCAACGAGAGACTGAACTTCGTCGCAGTAAACCTGAAAATTTATCTTCACCGTGGCGAATTCACCACACCAACGAAAAAAATACAGCTTCGGGTCAATTATGATGCGACGAAGATAAGGCGAAACTCGCGGAACAAACCCAACAATCCCAACTTTCTATCATACTAAATGCAAACATAAATTCTCTCAACCACCCTCATCAAATCCACCTAAAAACAAAATAAACTTGGAAATAAACACAAGCAACTTTCCAAATTCTTAATCTCATTCTAAATCGATTGTAATGCGAAAAGTTTGAAAGCTAAAAGCAACATCAACCATATTTCATTAATATTCAAAAGAAGAGTTTTACAAAGCTTTAATGGGAATTTCAAGACACTTTACAACATGATCTAAAACACATAAATTACAAAAATTAGGATCTCTCAAAAAGCGACTAAAGCTTTGTTTTGCAAAAACTAGCTTCAAAAGCAAAAATAAGCCTAGTTGGAGTGATGCCTTGGCTCTTGACTACTCGATCTCTTGCTCCTCACCTGAAGATGGGACGGAATGGGAGGGGTGAGCTTAAAGCTCGTGGGTAACAATTTTATAACTAGTAACAAGCAAAACCATTGAAATACTTATTTCCATTGTAAAAAAATTTCACATTTAATTATAAAGCACATATTTCTCAAATTCTCAACCAAATTCTCAATAATGCAAATCAAATATGCATCAGTCTTATCATCATATCATGAGCACATAAGCACATCAAAATAGTTTGGGAGGTCCATAAATAGAACAAACTAACACATTCATATAATAGTCATGTGTAGTCGTGAACAGAAGAACTAACACAATCCCACATAGTGGTTTTGTGTAGTCGTAAACATGAGGGAGTCTATGAAAGAGCTCCATGCCACTAGTGGGTAGGAGGGAGAAACCTTTAGTCGAAGTGCACTTGACATATAGAATGGACGAAACCAAACTTACATAACATGTATTTCATAACTTGTAAACTTGGTGGCCAAAATGACACATTTTTTAAACTTATTTTTTTCAAACATAGTATCTTTTCAAAAATCATTTTCATATTCTTTTCATAATTCATCAACACAATATGCTTATAACAAAAACTTAACAATTTTCCAAAGCATTCAAAGAGTTATAATGTACTTTCATGAAGTAGTTGAAATCATTTACTTCCATCATTTGAAAGAAAACATTAGTGACCTATTACTTAATTATAAAACTGTAACCCACCTTGAAATCCTTGCTTAAACCTTGCTCAAAGATGCCTCTCCTCTTGATCCTCTTGCCTTCATTGATTCCCTTTATCAAAGACAAAAATTCCCATTCAATAGGAATACAATTTGAGGACCCATATATTGTAAATTAACTAAGATAAATTCTAAATACTCAAACTCTTCCAAAAGTCCCAACCTTTGGGTCAATTTTATGTGATCATTACAATTAGGTAAATGAAGAAATTTGATAACACTTCCTTCTAGAAAAATGTTCCTCATTGTCTTAATTTTCTAATGACACCAAAATCATACAATTTGGTTCAGTACTCTAAAAGTTATACCCCAAATATTTTTGGGTTGTTCTTGTGCTAAAACAACGTTCTGTGTTTAACTTCCATTCAAAAATTAAAATCCTTAGAAACTGAATTAGAACTCCATTTCATCATGAAATTTGTATTCCTATCAAAAATCATCTGATTTGGATAACTACAAAAAAATTTATGCCTAAAATACTAAAGCATGTTCTATGTAGGAAAGTTGAGTTTGTCGTGGTGTCCAAAAACCTAATCCGAGAACGTGTTTTACTACATTTTCTATCTTTTTACTTCCCATATTTCATATATAACCCATCTTAAAACTAATCTATCTCTCCCACTTCATTTTCAACTTCATTTCAACCTAAAATCATTGACAAATACATCAAGATCTATCTTTGATCATTAACCCTAAAAGATAACCTTTGCCTATATCATTCATCAACAACTTCCCACAAATATTCAACTTCATTTGATTTTCATTTAACCATACCCATGAAATTTAAAGCATAACTTACTTGTTTAGCCTCAATGTCTTCAAACTCTTCAAGAATCTCCAAAATCCTAGCTTGTTTTCTCTTCTTTCTCTCCTCTCTCTCTTTTTCTCTCTCCAATTTTCATGCTTCTCTCTTCTTAAACAAGACAACAATTTTAGTTCTTCTAATTTATACTCTTAATGGTTGTAAGATGTCCCTTTTTGCCCTGCTTTTATACCTAATGTCTTTTAACCTTAAGTAAACTTCCAAAAATGCCCTTGAAATATTGTTACAACATTAATACTTTAATTCCATCAATCCATGCAATAAATCCTCCTAACATGGACATGCTACTTAAACTCCAAATAAAATGATTTATCTAGCAAGACCACAAAATTTATTCAAATTATGCTTAATAAGATAAATAAATAAAAATTCGGGGCCCAACATTTCTCCACCTTTTAAAAGCATTTTGTCCTTGAAATTCTTACCTGATTCGTTGAAAAGGTGTGGATACTTCTCTTTCATGGCTTCCGATGGCTCCCACATGGCCTCTTCCACTGAATGGTTTCTCCACAGGAATTTTATTAGTTGACCGTCTTATTCCTGAGGACCTTTTCTTTGATGTCCAAAATCTCCACTGGAATATCCTAATATCTTAGATCATCTCTCAACTAAACCTCAATGGTCTGAATGATATGAGAGAGATTCGACCTATACCTCCTCAACATGAAACCATGAAAAACATCATATATTTGAGAAAATTCCTGTGGTAGTGCCAACTTGTAGGCTAGTGGTCCAATTTTCTCAAGAATTTCATAGAGACCCACATATCTCGGGCTCAACTTGCCCTTTTTACCAAATCTCATTACTCCTCTCTAAGAAGATGTCTTAAGGAAAACTTTCTTACCAACTTCATACTCCATCTCCTTTCTGTGTGCATTAGTATAACTTTTCATTCTATCCTGATCTGCCTTAAGCTGTTGCTTAACTAAGTTGACCTGTCCACTATCATTTAAAGTAACTCTGGCCCTATCAGTTTCCTTTCTCCTTCTTTATCCCAGCATATCGAAGTTCTACACCTCCTTCCATACAGTGCTTCATAAGGAGCCATCTGAATGCTCGAATGATACGAATTATTGTAAGTAAATTTGACCAATGGCCAATGCTTGTCCTACGCACCTTTGAAATCCATCACATATGCCCTAAACATTCCTTCAAGGATCCGAATGGGCCTTTCAGATTGACCATTCGTCTGGGGATGAAAAGCAGTGCTAAAATTCAATTTAGCTCCTAGAGCCTCTTATAAGTTTCCCTAAAATCTTGAAGTAAACTGAGGACCTCTGTCAGAAACTATAGAATCTGGAATCCTATGTAATCTTACTATCTCATCAATATACTTCTTTGCTATCACATGCAGAGAATCAGTCTGTTTGATTGCTAGAAAATGGGCTGACTTCGTCAAATGATCAACAATAACCTATATATCATCATGCTTCCTACTGGTCTTGGGCAAACCCATCAAAAAATCCATAGTTACTCTTTGCCACTTCCACTCAAGAATGAACAATGGTCTTAACTTGTCTAAAAGCACCTGGTGTTCAGCCTTGACTTGCTGACACACTAGACACTTACTTACATATTCTGCTTACGTCCCTTTTTATACCTTTCCACCAGAAATGCTCTCTCAAATCCCTGTACATCCTGGTACTACCTGGGTGCATGGCATAAGGTGCATTGTGTGCCTCATCCAGTATCTCATCCTTCACCTCCTTGACATTTGGGATACAAAGCCTATTCCCTACAATCATGAGTCCATCATCCCTCACTACCACTTCAGACTTCTTGCCATTCTGAATTTCTTCTTGGAGCTTCCTTAATTCTGCATCCTGTGCTTGTAACTCCCTAATCTTCTCTCTGAGTATCGGGCTCACTCTAAAGGTTGCAACAATACAATCAGGTTCATCCTGCTACAAACTTATCCTAAGCTTAGCCATCCCTTCCAATAACGTCAGATAAACTATCTGAACATAGGATATTGATGATTTCTTATTCAAGGCATCCGCCACGACATTTGCCTTGCCTAGATGGCACTCAATCAACAAATCATAATCCTTAAGCAACTCAATCCACCTTCTTTGTCTCAAATTCAACTCTTTCTGACTCAGTAATTACTTAAGACTTTTATGGTCAGTAAAGATCCTCGTTTGAACCCCATACAAATAATGTCTCTAAATCTTCAAGGGAAAAATCACTGCTGCCAATTCCAAATCATAGGTCAGATAATTTAACTCATAAGGCTTTAGCTGCCGCGAGGCATATACTATTACCTTGTCTCCTTGCATCAATACACAACCCAAACCCTTTCTTGAAGCATCATTGTATAATGTATAACCCTCATCTCCCATAGGCAAAGTCAGAATTGAAGCACTTGTCAATCTGTACTTAAGCTCCTCGAAGCTCTTCTGGAACTAATCGCTCCAGATAAACTTCTGATTCTTCCTCAATAACCTAGTTAGTGGAGTAGCAATCATGGAGAATCCTTATACAAACCTTCTATAGTAACCTGCTAAACCCAGAAAACTCCTTACTTCTGTCACTGTCTTGGGTGCATGCCACTTCACCACTGCTTCAATTTTCTTCGGATCAACATGTACCCCATTCTCAAAAATTACATGTCCAAGGAATACCACCTCATTGAGCCAAAATTCACATTTGCTGAATTTGGCTTAAAGTTCCCTCTCTCTCAGTGTCTGCAGTATTATCCTAAGATGTTCCTCATGTTCCCTTTCACTCTTGGAATACACCATAATATCATCTATAAATACTATGACAAACTGATCTAGATACTCTTTGAAGACCTTATTCATAAGATCCATGAATGCAGCTGGATCATTGGTTAAACCAAAAGGCATAACTAGGAACACGTAATACCCATACCGTATCTT
>JAOQMP010000004.1:7993175-8007446 GCA_027563575.1 Erythroxylum pedicellare
AAGAAGAAGAAATACTCTTCGTTTGAGATGGAAGTATGATAATAGAAATATGGAATGTCAGGGGTCTTAATTTCATTACAAAATTGATCTATATCAAACAAAAAATTCAAGATTTCAAGTTGGATATTTGTTGACTTATGAAAACAAGGATCAGGAAGGATAAAGGTTGCAGGGGGGGGGGGATTAATGATTTTGTTGCCCATTACAATAGGAGGATCCTAATCCTTTTCAATAAGGATAAGGTAGAAGTTACAAAGGTTGAAAATAATGAGCGATACATACATACAAAACTAAGATGTTGATGACATAGAAGGAATGCCTTATGACATTTGTCTATGGCTTTAACCACGTGTTCTAGATGAAAAAGCTATAGAGAAAATTAAGAGCTTTAGCATCTAACCAAAACCTTTAGCTGTTACTTGGAGATTTCACTATAATTCCTAACCCTAAAGAGGCAGAAGGTAATATCAGTAGTAGAAACCATAATAATGATTTCAAGGAATGTGTTCATAGCATCTATGTTCAAGATCTCCCCCAAGGTGGTAACCTCTTTACTTAGAATAATAAAAAAAGAATTAATGATTAATAAGAAAAAAGCTAGATAGGTCCATGGCTAATATGGATTGGTTTCAGAAATACCCAGATTCATATACATCATACCCCAACCCTAAATGCTCTTATTAAACTCCAACTTATGGTCATATAACAGACCATACAGGGGGAAGAAAATCTTTATTCAAGTTCAACAATTTTTTAGTAGATATGGTTGGATTTGAAAAGGCTGTCAAAAAAGAGTGTAACAAAGAAGTGAGGGATGTACTTATTTGCTAATACAATACATAATGCTCATTAGTTTTCTAATATTACAATTATAAATGATATATGCTTAATTGCTGACACATTTAATCCATGATACTTAGTGATTAATGCTTTAACATGCTTAGGACACTCACTTTAGATCATATTTGATTTTAGATACAATTTGGAAGCGAAAGCGCAAAAGTGAGTCAAAAGTGCAATATTTGAGCCATCTTTTTAAGATTCACACTCACTTGTCTTCATGGAACAAGAAGAAGAAGGATTAGAGAAAGAGGAGACAAGAAAATGCCAAAATAATTGAAGAAGAAAGTTGTCACGACCATTAGATGTGTCTCATAACCATGACAAATTAGTCATGGTAATGAGACTTAACATCCATGACTAATTTTTCATGGTCATGACATGGTTTGGATGGGTGTGACACTTCATGTCGTGCCCATGCAAGGTGTCTCACGGGTTTGACACTACTATACATGCTCGTGAGAAATGGTCAGCTCACTTGTACCTTAAGTTTTTAGAATAAGAGCATCGTTTGGTGATGACAGAAGATATGAAAGGTTTGAGGAAACGTTTTGAGGTTTTGGGAAACAAGAGAGGGGAGACAAAGGAGATATTTAAGAGAGGTGAAATCAATGCTAAAGAACCTAGTTAAGCATTTCTTTCATTGTTTTTGTTTTTCCTTCTCTTCATAGGGATTGATTATGTTATCCTATGCTTATGTAATTACGTTTTCATGTATGAATGATCTTTATTCTAAGTATTGTTAGATTGTTAGTGTATGAACCCATTGCTAGAGTTTCAGTACAATCTATAATGTTATGTTGAGATTCATTTGTGGCAACTAATGGTCGAATCATTAGGGATAACATAACTTAGGTTAAATGACCAATGCTTGCGTGCTTATTGCCTTGATTAATCTTTTTCCTAATTCGTAATGTGGTTTTCCAATTAAATCTAGAAAGATTGTTTTAGGTTGTTCGACAACTAGGTTTAATTAATGAGTTCTTTTTAATTAAACACGACCTAAGGGAGAACCATGGTTAACAGAGCTTGTTGTTAACTTACGATTAACAGTTTCTAAGAGAGGTATAAAAATAATAGCACAATGAAATATGTTTAATTGTGGTTAGGCCAAGATTGAACCGATGAAGTAAGGAGTTTGATCTCTAGCATGCCCGCTAATGCACAACAATTCGGGACTCGATAGGATAGCGTCCCACGAAGGGTTAATAAGGTTAGTGTTTCTTCCACTAATCAAAGATTATACGCTCTAACTTCTTGGGTAGAAAAATTGGTAGTAGGGCAAATTCAACAGGTCAAAACATATGGTATTTGCACTAAAACAGATTATACGAAAGACATATGTCCAAGTCTTTAAGAAGACCTAAATAAGAAATTAAATGCAGTAGGAGGATTTCCAGGGCTGCCACAAAGGGGATATGATCCCTACTCGAATCACTACAATCTAGGCCGGTGAGATCACCCGAATTTCATTTATAGCAATAAGCCACTAGGATTTCAACCACATCCACCTCTAATAAGACCACAAATTCCACCACCTTAAACATCATCATCTTCTAAGTCAAATATGTCTTTGGAAGACACTGTGAGAAATTTGGCCACTAATACTTAAAATTTTCAATTGGAAACATGGTCCAACATCCAAAAATTGGAAAAGCAAGTGTCCCGATTAGCCACAGCAATGAGCAAAATGGAAGCTGGGAAACGTAAGCTCCCTACCCAAGTAGAAATTAATCTAAGGGAAAATACTAATGACATGACACTTTGAAGTGGAAAAGAGGTGAAAAGCCATATATGTAAAGTGCAAGCAGCTAAAGAGCCTCAAGCAGAAGAGAACAATACTCCTTCAAATGAATCAACAAAGGAGGTAAGTAATGAGTTGGTTAACACCAACCCTAAAATTATGATTCCCCAACCTTTTTCTAACATGTTGGCAAAACTAAGGAAAGAAGAGAAGGAAAAGGGAATTTTGGAGACTTTTTGCAAAGTCAAAATTAACATCCCTCTACTGGATGCTATTGATCAAATACCAAGGTATGCAAGATTTCTTAAGGACATGTGTTCTAAAAAGAAAAGGCATGCAATTGCAGGCAAGATTGTGATTGATCAAAACATATCGACCATCGCACAAAGGAAAGTGCCACCAAAGTGTGGAGATCATGGTATGTTTGCCATATCGTGTTTGGCATAACCATAATTGAAAAATCCATGTTTGATCTAGTATCTTCAATTAATGTCATGCCATTTTCAGTTTATAGCTTATTGAATTTAGGACCAATGAAGGCAACCAATGTAGTAATTCAACTACCTGATAGATCTGTAATTTATCTTAAAGGCATGATTGAAGATATTTTAGTTAAGGCTAATGAACTCATTTTTCCTGTTGATTTCTACATTGTGGATATCAGAAATGATGTAGCTCCTAATGCTGCTATTATTCTACTAGGAAGGTCATTCATGAGATCAACAAAAACTAATATTGATGTTGATTTGGGTATTTTAGCTTTTGAATTTGAAGGTGATGTTGTCACTTTTAATATATTAGATGCCATGAAACACCCAGATGGTCATGATTCTATTTTTTATGGTAGCATGATTAAAGCATTTGTGTAAGAGCAGTTTGAAAATGATTTGTGCAGGGTAAGTTGGAGGTCGATGGAACAATCTGATAGATAGGGATGTCGAATTGAAAAGTGAGATTGAGCTTAAAGACACTATTATAGCACTTTCATCCATACCAAAGATAGAATACAAGTCAGTGAACAGTTACATTCAATTAGCCGCTATTTCTAAAAGAAATCTTCTTTATATTGAACAGGCTTTTAAGCTTGAGTTGAAATCATTACCTACAAATCTCAAGAATGTGTATTTGGGAGAAGGTGAGACCCTACTAGTCATTATTTCCATTGATTTCAAAATGGTCAAAATTTAATACAAGTGCTAAAGGACTATAGAAAAGCCATTGGTTGGACCTTGGCGGACATAAAAAGGATAAGCCCTTTAGTTTGTATGCATCGTATCCTCCTCAAACCTAAATCCAAATCTGTGAGAGACCCCCAGCACAAGTTGAATCTAGAAATGAAAAATGTGGCGATGAAGGAAATTCAAAAACTATTAGACTTAGGGATTATCTTCCCTATTTCTGATAGTTAATGGGTAAGTCCAGTGCAAGTGGTTCCAAAGAAGTTGGTTTTACATTAGTTAAAAATGAAAGTAATGAATTGGTGCCTATGAGATTGCAAATTGGATGGTGAATGTGCATTGACTTTTGCAAGTTAAATTCTGTCACGGATCATATCCTACTCCCTTTCAATGTTCAAATACTTGAAAAGTTGGTAGCTAAACTATTTTTCTATTTCTTAGATGGTTATTCTGGTTATTATCAAATTGTAGTAGCTCTGGAAGATTAGGAAAAAAACAATCTTTACTTATCCATTTGGTATGTTTACATATCGACATATGCCTTTTGAACTATGCAATGCTCCTAGAACTTTTAAAAGATGCATCATGAGTCTTTTCCTTAACTTGATTTAAAGCTGTATTGAAAATTTTAAGGATGACTTTATGATCTATGATGACTCTTTTAATCATTGTCTTGATAACTTGTCTAAGGTTTTGCAACGTTGCATTGGCACCAACCTTATTCTTAATTATGAAAATTTCCATTTTATGGTTAAAGAAGGAATATATTTAGGTCTTGTAGTTTCGACAAGGGGTATTGAGGTAGATAAGGCTAAGGCTGATTCAATTGCAAATTTACCATATGCTACTAATGTTAGGGAAGTTTTTAGTTTTCTTGGTCATGTAGGTTTCTACTGGAGATTCATAAAAGATTTTTCTAAGATTGCTCAACCATTGTCAAGATTGTTGCAAAATGATGTGACTTTTATAATGGGTGAAGAGTGTCATAATGCTTTTAAGACATTAAAGGCATTGTTCACATCTGCTCCAATCATACAACCTCCGAATTGGGATTTTCCATTTAAACTTATGTAATGCGAGTCACTATATTTGGGTTGTATTTGGGTAAAAAGTTAGGACAAATAGCCATGTTATCTACTACGCATCGAAGACATTGAATCATATGCAATGCAACTATACCACTACCAAAAATGAACTTTTAGATATTGTATTTTCTTTTGAGAAATTTAGGTCTTATTTATTAGGATATAAAATTATGGTTTATTATGATCATTTAGCTCTCAAGTACCTCATAGAAAAGAAAGAGTCTAAGCCCAAGCTGAAATAATTGATCCTTCTACTATAAGAATTTAATTGGGAGATTAAAGACTGTAAGGGAATTGACAACTATGTGGCTAATCATCTAAGTAGACTAGTGTTTAAAGAAGAGCCCTTTCTAATTTTAGAGTCGTTCCCAAATGAATAATTGTCGTTTGATCAAGGAAAAGAAGGTAAGAAACCTTGGTTTGCTGATATAGTGAATTTCCTAGTCACTAATGTGCTTCCACATAATTTGAATAATTTTTAGAAAAATAAGATCAAAAGCGACTCTAAGTATTATATATAGGATGAACCATACTTATGGAAAATAGGTTTAGATCAAATTATTCGTAAGTGTGTGCTTGAAGATGAAATTCATTCCATTCTTTCTTTAGGCATAAGTATGCATATGGTGGACATTTTTTCCAAAAAGAATAGCTAGGAAAATTCTAGATAGTGGATTCTATTGGATGATTCTCTTTAAGGATGGCTATTGGTTTTGTAAAGGTTTTGAAAATTATCAAAGAGTTGGAAATATATATGTAAGGGATGAAATGCCTTAAATCCTTACTTTAGTTTGTGAAGTATTTAATGTGTGGGTGCATAGATTTTATAGGGCCTTTTCTTAGCTCTTTTGGTTTTTTTTCTACCTACTATTGATTATGTCTCAAAGTGGGTAGAAGCCAAAGCTACCTGCACTAATGATTCTAAAGTTGTTGTAGGATTTCTTAAATCTCACATCGTTAGTAGATTTAGGGTAACTAGAGCAATCGTCAGTGATCAAGGTACGCATTTTTGCAATTGCACAGTGGAAGCTTTAATGTGCAAGTATGGAGTCCATCATCATGTAGCAATTGCCTATCACCCACAAACAAATGAACAAGTTAAAGTCTCCAACCGGGAAATAAAGAGTATCTTAGAGAAACAGTCAATCCTAGCTACAAATATTGTAGCTCTCGTTTAGACAATGCATTGTGGGCCTATCATACTACTTACAAAACATCCTTTGGAATGTTACCTTATTAGTTATTTTTTGGTAAGATGTGTCATTTACCTGTTTAAATTGAACATCATGTGGTAGTTAAGCAATGCAACTTTAAGGCTCAGGTAGCAAGAGAGGAGTGAAAATTACAACTTCAAGAGCTAGAAGAAATATGGTTGGAGGCATATGACAATGCTCAGATGTCCAAAGAGAGGACTAAATACCTACATGACAAATTCTTACATCGGAAACAATACATGACTAATTCTTATATTTGAAACAATTTCTGGCAGGACAAAAAGTCTTACTCTATAATTCACGATTGAAGCTCATGGCTGGTAAGTTAAAGTCTAAGTGGACTGGATCATATCTTGTTAGAAATATTTCTCATCATGGTGTTATTGAGATTAAAAGTTTAGTGACTAACAAATATTTAAGGTAAATGGTCATAGACTTAAACCTTTCATTGGCAATTTGGATGTCTCTTTTTTAAAGGAGATTCATTGTGTTCAACCCATTTATGAATCAATCTAAAGCACAAAAGTTGTGTCTATTCAAAGAAAATAAAGAAAGGCACTGATTGGAAGGCAACCCAATAATTTTTGTTTGATTTTTTTAATTCTTATTTCGTTAGTATTTTTGTTGTTATTGAAAAAAAATTTTAAATTGTAGGCTCCTAGATCTCATAAGGTGATATCTCACCTTATGTAATTTAGTATTTTAGAGTGAAGTCCTTAAAATTCCATATTAATAAATCTCATAAGGCTAGATCTCGCCTTATGTAATTTAGTGCTTTGGAATTCCAAACTACTAAATCTCATAAGGTGAGATCTTGCCTTATATGATTTAGTGTTCTAGATTGGAACCCTAAAGTTCTTTTATAAGTTAATATTTTTAAATAAAAATAAAAAGCATTTAAATATTTTTTTAATTATTTATTTTCTTTATTTAAATTTTTTAACAATTTTTTATTTACTTATTTAATTTAATTTAAAAAAGCTCAACCTGACGTCTGCATGTTTCTGTTTTGGTAGACAAAAACAAGACAAAAAATCAACATGTAGCTGACCTTTGGACACACGTAGGGCACTCTAATAACCCTCTTCCATTGACCACCTAATAATGCACTCCACCTACTTGCTCTTTCCTTGACTGGACAAATCAAACCCTCCTCACACAACAACGCACCACCAGCTCCCTTACAAAAACAATGCAAGAACTCCACTAAGGCCATACAAAAAATGCCCATAGCAGCATCAGTATGCACATTCACTAGTCTCTAACCCAACAACCAGCATCTACCTTCTTCACCAAAAAATACCACACCACCAGCCCTTATTCACATAGAAACAAGAAGACAACAGTAGTCCTCATCTAACGCCTACAACAACTACGTCACTCTCAACTCCTCCACCGTAGCTTGCGTTGGGAAGTTTCTTTTCTTTTTTATTTTCTATTTTCTGTTGTCCCCTCCCCTTTGTTAATTTTTGGTTTTCATTGTGAATTGTGTTATGTTTTCGTTAAATTTTCTTTCCTTTCTGTGTTTTTGCACATTGCGTTTTTCTACATTGAGGACAATGTAGATTCTAGACGTGGGGGAGGGATTTCTTACATTTGTTAAAAAAATGTTTTATTTTGTAAGTTAATGTGCGTTATTTTATCGAAATGAGAAAACATGATGATTTGCAAGCATAAATAGTTATTTTGTGATAGAATGACTTTTTTTCTGAAATGGTTTATTTGAATCAAAAGTGTGCAAGATTTGACAAAAGCCTACTTAAATAAGTGAGGATTGAGCCTTTAAAGAGCAATTGCATTCTTTGTGCTTAATTATTTTCTTGTTGAGTGTTGTCTCACATGGTTTGATCATTCTAAAACTTGCTCTATTATGCATGTTGAGACCACTAGTGAAATTGGTGCATTAAAATGATAAAGGCATTTAAGATTAACATTTTTTGGCTTTTTAAAACCTACCATATGTGTTAATTCCCCTAGTTAACCCAATTGATGCCTTAACTTTTTTCTTGGAAACAAAAACTATAAAATTAGCCCATGCCCTATGTTTTGACTTTCGTGTTCAACCTGTTATTAAAAGAATGGATGACTAATTTCATAAACTTATTGGTTTATGGTTTTAGATAGACATGTAATGGTAACAAACATGGTCAAAGTGATATGTTATCTTATGATGTTCTTAATGTGATGAGGAAAGATTGTGAAGTGCCCTAAAAAAAAATTTGTAAGAAGGGCACAAGTTTGAAAAGGAAAGAAAAGTACACTTAACCATGGTGCTTCAAATTCTTAATTATTCATTGTGCAGCCATGACTTAATATATTAGTTGTGTTATAAAGTGTTCATATGGTTATCTTCTTTGAAATTGATTCGCAAGTTATGATAATTGAATCAATTGTTTCCATTATTGGGGCTTTTTTTTTTTGTTTGAAGGTGGAAGTTAAGCAAGGTAGTCTATATTACCTTTGATAACTATAGCCTAAAGAACCCTTTTATCCTATTCTTTAGCCCTATTACAACTAAATAAAAGACGTTTTTTATTTGTGAACGAAATTCGCAAATGGTTATGATATGATATATTTGCAAGCATATGGTAATTTCATTCTATTATGGTGAATATAAGTGAAATGTCCTATAAACACTTATTGAGTGCATTGAGTGAATCTTCATGTGAGGTCAAATCTGGTGCATTTTGAGTTTGGAAAGGTCATTAGGAATTGTGATGGTTGTTTTAGAGTTGAATCCCATGAAATGTTTGTAGCCTGATTATGATCTTAGTTTGGTAAGATAATGAATGTTGGCTAAATTTTTTAAGAGAGTTGAAAATATATTTGTTTAGGTTTGTTTTGTTTTGTTTTCAAGTTTTTTGAATGCTTGGGGACAAGCATTGTTTTAGTGTGGGGGAGTTTGATAGGATATTAATTGACATATCATTTTGGGGTATTTTTTGAGCATATTGGATGGATATTGTTCTGATTATGGTGATTTTACATTTTTTGGAAGTTAGGAGATGTAGAGTTATTTTGGAGAAAAGAAGCTAAAATTGTATAAATTGGAGAAGAATTGCAGAAGGAATTTAAGAAGCCACAATGACAGGGCATCCATGAGTGATTAAGAGCATGTGGGCACGCGAATGAGCTGAAATCTTGCAATGTATAATGCAAGAAGAAAACCAGAAAACACAAAGATAAAATGACAGTTCACAAGAGAAATAAAAGCATTAAAACACATACCACAAATAAACCCACAATAGCTGGGAGAATGAAACGACATAGCAGGACCAGAGAAAATAAAAAGCACAACAACTGGGAGAATGAAATGATAGCAGCTTAACCAGCAGATGAGAAAGAATGAAATGACAGTAGACAACAAGCAAAACACTAGTAGAAATAAGAAGTAAACAATAATGAAAAGAGGATAAAGAAAAACATTCCAAAATGCAGTGGATTGGAATCTTTTAAAGACTCCAAATGTATAAAGAGTCTTGGCGTTTTAAGAATCCAAAGGTTTTAAAGACTAAAAACATTTTTTCTAATATAGTACATAGGCGTAGTGTTTTGGGGAATTTCTTTTTTTCACCTAGTAGCTTTCCAACATTGTTATCTCTCTCAACTTCTTCAATAAGGATAATTTACTTTTCAATAATTTTCATGTGTTCTTTCTTCTCTATGGCTTGTAACTAATTTATTAATCTAGTTAGAGGATTATATTAAAGCCTTGATTCTAAATTGATTATGAGATCGAATAGGTTTTATTGAATTCAATCATGGATGGGTATTTAATTGTTTCCTGAATTCACTGATGTTATGATGGTTTTGGTTGAGTAGATGCATATATTTAGTAATCCTGAAATAATCTAATCCTAATTAAAATGACAAATTTTTAACTGTTTGTTGGTTTTAATAAATGACGATGGACATAATTTTATTTCCTCGTCAAGAGTCGTGGAATTAATTAATCTGATTGCAATAAACCATCTGTTGAGTTTGTTAGTTATAATTGGGTCTTTCTAAATCTTAAGGCTATTGAAACATTAAATCCTATAAGCTAACTTTGGGGTTGTCTTTTGATTAGGGAGTAATTACTCGATCTGTTCGTGATGATTATCATACAAGATAAGGAAAGATTGGTATTATAAATCTGTTCTTAATAACTAGAACCAATTTATTCATAAATGTGTTGAATTACTTTTGCATAAATAATCAATTGCATGAATCAAGGTGGAAATAAATTCCTTTAACTAGAAGTTTGTTTTATTGAATTTCAAATCACTTCATTTTTGTTATTTTTAATATTGCGTTTTAAAATAATTTCCAAATCCCTTTTTTTTTACTTTTTTGTTTAAAAGAGATAAACCACCATTCCTTAAGGAGACAACCCTACTCCACTATGCTATGTTAATATTATGAGAAAGTTAATTATTTTTTACTGGTTTGACACCCACCATCACTTTTAATAGAATATGATGAGATTACCTCAACAAAATTCAAATACTTATGTGAGTAAGTGATGTTTTACGAGGGTCTATCAATTCATGGTATTTGAACTTCATAATGAAAGGGAAATGGTTACTTTTTCTTATTTTGTATTATGATTAGCTTATGAAATCTTATATGTTAAAGGTTAATAATTCTTTTAAACTTCAATTTAAATATCTTATCTTGTTAATTTTTAAGTTCACTAATGAATTTAGGTTAATGTTTATGGATAACATTTAAAAAAATCTAAGGAGATTATAACTTCTTTACTAGGGACATATAGGATTTTAAAGACTTATGGCTTGTCACCTTAGAATAGCTTCTTTATAGTTGCCCAATTAATATATTTTGGAGTCATTTGGAAGATAAGAGGATGGAAATTAACTTTGTCGATGACTTTAGGCGATAATTCTAACTTAAAGATTTTGGAAAATGGAGAAGTTGGTAGAGTAAGGCACAACAAACACTAAAATTATAGAGATAACAAGCACTCACATTTTGTGAAGCTTTAGGAAGTTAAGAAGCAGAACAAGATCGATATTAAAATTATCCTAAATTGGTTCCAAAATCATCCTAAAATTATAAAGAGAAATAATACAAAAATGGTACTAGTTACAACTTAATATCAAACACGAGTTACATTTTAACTCACAAAGATTAAAAGTTTTAGAATAAGACTAATAATGATGTTAGAGATAGTTTGACACTGATTATCAAATAAAATTTATGAATACTTATAATTCTTCAAGGTCAAATCTTCTAAAACTCTATTTTTGTAACCCTAGCAATAAATACTTGTATTATAATTAACCTAGGGGACTTGACATATCTTTTAAACATCTTTTCAAAGACTTATAACTTAGTTTTTTAGAGTTTATGTTTTCTTTTTATTAAATGAAGATCATGAGCAAGGATTATATGAGCTTGTGACATGTTCTCTTATTCTTTTCTTCTACTCTTTTCTTTTATATTGTGATTTATTTATTTATATTTATATTTAATTATGTTTAGTAACTAAATACTTTAATTAAGTTTAAGGGTGTAGCTTGTAAGAATTTATTCAATTATTTGTACATTTTTTAATTATTTTATTTGTCAATTTATTCTCTTTGATCTTAATGTTGGATTTATGATTGACCATCATAGATTCAATCTTAGGGATTGTATGTAGGAATGGTAGGTGAAGTAGATTCTTTGCACTAGAAGAATAGTATCTTAGACTATGGTAATAATTATATAGATTAACTATACTTAATTAGTTTAATTAGAATAAATTATACATCTACAGGTGGTAGTTGCTTAATTATATATACCTATGTGCCTCAAAGTGGTAATAAATACCTTTGGTTAGTTATTATTTCGACCTAGATAATCAATTGTTTATGATAATTGAAATCTCATGTAAGTGAACATTGAATCCCTAACGTCTAAATTATTGATCTTTCTCTACTACTTTGTTTGCTTTTTTTGTCCTTTAAATCTTCTTAAATTAACTCCCAAGTTTTATTTAGTTTGTTTGTTTAAATAATATTAATGTAATTATCGACTAGTATTTTATGGGATCAAAACCCTTGAATCATTCCAATTTTAGTAAGTTGTTTACAATTTAATCTATACATATGTAGAAATAAAGGAAATTTGGTACATGGAAATATATTAATAGTTTAGGTTGAAAGAACTGGTTCTTTGAAGATAAAAAATGATGTTTATAATCATATCTTCAAAAGTAGATCAAGTGATGGAGTTGATAAGACTAAATTTAAGTGTTGTCAAAAGAAGTTGGTCAAAGGTTTTATTAGTGGACCATCTTATTTGAAGAGACATATGGACTCCTGCAATAGAAGGAAGATTATACTAGGAGGTTAAACTTTTTTTCTACTCTTAACATAATGAAAAGAAAGAGTGAAATGGCTGCCATGATTTATGATTTTCTCATATTTAAGCATTTACAAACAAAAATGATAATAGAGAATGAATATGCACACTCTATTCTTAATAATCAAAATTTAGGAAGTCTATTTCATCAATTTAATTAACCTTTAAGATACTAAGTTGTAATACCATAATGAAAGACAACTTTAAGATTTATGAAGAACAAAAGAATACAATGAAGACATTATCGAGTAATCAAGGATGGGATGATATCACATTAGATATGTAAACAATTGACAATCAAAAAAAGGGATATATGGAAGTGATGACAAATTGCATTGACAACGAATGGACTTTACACAGTCGAATCCTATAGTAAATAATATTCTTTAATTTTTAATCATTTTTATTAATTATATTATAATTGATATTTGTTCATGTTTTTAGATGGTAGGCTTATTTATGTCTTAATTCCAATTAAAAGTGAAAGGTTCACAACTGTATTGGTCGAAAGTTTAATAGGCCGATACATCAATACAAAGCTCGTAACCATAATTTGAGATAATTATAGCACAAATGATATTTTGTTTAAAAAAATAAAGATCAATTTACAGGTTAGGAGCTTATTGATTGATGGAAAATTTTTCTATATATGCCATTGTTTACATATCGTGAATTTGATAATGGAGGATGAGTAAGAGATAATAAAGAAAGCAGTTGAGGTAATCTAGAATAGTATAGTCTTTTAGAGTGCAACACCCAAATGAGTGAAAAAAAAACAAACCACATAACAACTACACATTACATACATAAAACATTGGTTTAGGATTGTCTAATAAGATGAAATTCAAGATCTAAGATTCTAGAGTTGGCAACTAAGTAAATTGAGATGATAGAAGATCAATGAGGGTTAGCTTAAACAATTTGTGCAAAGTTAACAATATTCCATATTATTATTCAATTGTTCTTAGGAATAAAGTATTCAAATTGATAAATTTTCATTACTAGCATGTGTGAGATTAAAATGGCATTATCTAAATAAATTTTTTATTTCCATAAGGTTATTCAGACAATTGAAAAGCAGATGATAGGGATATTTAATACTTATTAATTTATGGTTGGCAATATTGTTGTAGTCATTTTTGCGTTAAATCATAGGAATAAGATGGAGGGACTTCAATTTTTTTTTAAAATTATATAATGATCATATTGAAGGATAAAATGATACCATTAAATGCCTATGGTATGATTTACTTAATGATTATTAGTTAAGAATAGTCAAAGAATTTGATCTTAGTAGTTTAGTATCAATTTGATCTTTTTCCAAAACATCATCATCAAGTACAGTTTGAAGTTTGAGTTTTCACTTTAAAGAATTCATTAATGAAAAAAAAAAGTCTAGAACTTGTTATAGTATAATAAAGTTAGATAAATATTTAGAAGCAGATATTATGACCACAATTGATAATGAGTATTTTGACCTATTATCGTTGTGGAAGTCGAATAGAGCACAATATCCAATTATTCAAGTAATTAAGTAAGACTTGGCAACAATCTAATATCTACAATTGTTCTAAATCTGCTTTTAGTGCTAACGGTTGGATAGCAAGTCTTCGTTATAGATGATTTCATCTTAAAAATATAAAAACGCTTATGTGTGTCCTAAGAGCTAAAAATATTCAAATTAAACTCTATATTTTATGACAACTTAGGGGTCGTTTGGTTTCACATATATTTTTCTATAGCAAATTTTAGTTTTCATGCTTAGTTTATATAGTTCTTTCAAACAAAACAAAAACATATTTAGTTGTTAATGTCAATATAGTTATATTTTATTACATATTAGATAAAAACTTAAAGATAAA
>JAOQMP010000004.1:8020255-8032363 GCA_027563575.1 Erythroxylum pedicellare
TTTATTATACAAAGGATTGTCATGAACATTAGGTGAATTCCTAACGTTGATACTAAGTTTGAATTAATCACATTGAAGTTCTTAAATTAAGTTTGAAATTAAATAAGCACTATAGTGTGTGGAAATGTTACACCACAGGAATAGAGAAAGTAAGTTCTCGCTATGACTCATAGGCTCATGAAATATTTCACCGATAAGCCTTATGGGGCTGCATTATAGGTTTCCAACCTATAAACAATCCTAGAGGTTTATTATACAAAGGATTGTCACATACATCAGGTTAATTTCTAACACTAATACTAATTTTGAATTAATCACATTGAAGTTCATAAATTGAGTTTGAATTTAAACAAGCATTATGGTATGTGGAATTGTTAACCACATTAATAGAGAAAGTAAGTTATCATTGTGACTCCTAGGCCCATGGAATATTTCACCGATAAGTCTTATGGGAGTTACATCATAGGCTTCCAACCTATATACTATCTTAAGGGTTTATTGTGAAAAAATTGTCATAAGCATTAGGTGAATTTCTAATCTTAATACTAAGTTTGAATTAATCCCATTGAAGTACACAAATTAAGTTTGAATTTAAACAACACTTGGTACATGGCATTGTTACATCATATGAATCGAGAAAGCAAGTTCTCGCTTTAACTCCTAGGCTTGTGAAATATTTCACTGATAAGCCTCAAGGGAGTTGCGTCACGAGTTTTTAGCCTATATATGATGCTAGGGGTTTATTATGCAAAGGATTTGTTGAAGTTATGTAAATATAGTGCCTTGGAAAGCAGGTGTATTTACTTATAACTTAATTTTCTTCCAGTTACTTTTGTAATGAAAATATTTATTATTAATAAAAGAAAATATTTAGGAGAGGCTAGCTATGTTCCAGTTTCTCAATGAAGGATTTAGGAGAGGCTAGCTATGTTCTAGGGATCAAACTTATAAGGGATCATAAGAACAAACTAATAACCTTATCTCAAATAACCTACATTGAGAACATGCTTAATAAGTTTGCCATGTAAGATTCCAAGAGAGGTTTCACACCTACTAGACATGGAATCAAACTTTCAAAGGATCAAGCACCCAAGACCCAAGAGGAGGTCGAACTCATGCGTAACCTTTCATTTGCTTCAGCAATTGGAAGTTTAATGTATGTTATGCTTTGCACTAGATTGGATATCTTTTACGCAGTAGGACTAGTGAGTAGATTTTCGTCTAATCTAGGAATGGAGCATTGAACTACAGTGAAGTGCATACTGAAGTATCTTCATAAGACAAAAAACTTAATGCTTGTTTACTCTGAAAGTGACCTTATTCCGACAAGATATACAAATTCTAATTTCCAATCAAATGTTGATTCAAGTAAATTAACCTCTAGTTTTATATTCGTTTTAAGAGGTGGAGCCATAGTTTGGAGAAGTATCAAGCAGTCTTGTGTTGCTTATTCGACTATGGAGGTTGAGTATTTTGTTGCTTGTGAAGTAACAAAAGAAGCAGTCTAACTCTGTAAGTTCCTAAATGATTTGGAGGTGGTTCCTGAGGTAGAAAAGGCCATTACACTTTATTATGATAATAGTGAGATAGTGGCTAACTCTAAAGAAACTCAGAGCCATAAAGTTGCCAAACACATTGAGAGAAAGTATAATATCATAAGGGAGATAATATAATGTGGTCAGGTGAATGTAGTAAAGATTCCCACAGAGCAAAACCTAACTGACCCATTTACGAAGATGCTGTCTCCAAAGAGTTTTGAGTGTCATCTAGTAGGGATGGGAATAAGGGATATGCCAAACTTACTTTGGGGCAAGTGAGAGATTATTGGAGTTATGTAAATATAATGCCCTGGAAAGCATGTGTCTTATAACTTAATTTTCTTCCAGTTATTTTTGTAATGAAAATATTTATTATAAATACACCAAAAGAGTTTGGTTTTATTTATATGAGCATTATATATCTAGTCATAAGGTACCAAGATTCTTTTGTAAGTAATATACATATATATAGAGATGTATGGAAAAACATGTATATTATTACAATATAAAAATAATTGATTCATAGTTGAATAATTAAGTTGGTCACTTGATTATGGTTTAGACCGTAGTGTTGCGATTTATCTCCATGCAAATACGGGAGTTTAATTCAAGGAAATGATGAGTTTCATATCATAATAGTGGTTGACTATCGATAATGGCACTATTATATGAATCTAGAATTAAGTATGTTTTAAAGAATAAAGTGGGCCGTTACTTTAATCTTAAAACATACAACTTAAGCATTCGTTTATTATGGACCACAATCTTGATGAGTGATGAACTCATATGTATTTCATTATAATTCTTGATATGATCATAATGGAATTTTACAGAGTATCAATCTAGTGTCTGCATGTTGAAATTATTAATTGAAACATGTATCAGAGAACATCCACTCAAATAAAGAGTTTATAGTGATATCATCACTTCTAGATATTTTATGGAGATTGGCGATTAAACTGGCACCAGTAGTTTGATAAACTAGCTACCCATCAAGTCTTAACACCAAGATGAGATCTTATATGTTGATCACCATATAGAGTAAAAAATGGGAGATCTAGAAGGAAAAACCAACATAAGGGCAAAATGGTAAATTTATCCTTTATTGTGCAGATGGCTATAATATGGTTCATATTAGAGTTTGCAGTTGGACATCTTATTTTGAAACATGTGTTCTCATAATATTTAGTAATTCAAGAGTTCAAGTAATTGTCTTTAGTGGAATGGCATTTAGTTAATAAGCTGGAATTAATTATAATGAGATTAATTAATTCCAAGCTTATTGGAGCTTGAATTATATATGTCCAATTAGATTCCCTATTTTCCTTCTAGGAAGGTTATCAAGCAAAGTAAGAAATACAAATAGAGGATTTAAAGCCAATGATTAAATGTTGGTCTTACTTTAATTAATTGTTAATTATAAGCCCATATGAATATTTAGAAATGGGCTAGGCTTTAATTTAATTTGATTAATTAAATTAAAACAAAGTTATTAAAGATAAATGGAGGCAAAATTTCAGTTTTAATGGGTTAAATGTGCAGCTACACATTTAGCATTGGTTTGCTACATTTAAGATGTTTTTTTAACATGCTTTATCATCATTTAATGGAGTAATAACCTTATCATTAAATGGTTTAATGGTGGTCTTTTAATGATAGCATGTAACCTATTAGCATTCATTGGATTAAAGAAGTAAGAGGTGCATTTAGTGGACCATCTTTCATCTTCCATCACAAAATCGAAATTGATATGTATTTTTAGGTTAATTCTCTTTTCATATAGCCATCTTAAAGTAAAAGAGAAGAGTATCATTTATTGGCTTATTTATGATTGATTAAGGAAGGAAGTGATGCATTCGATGCACCTCACTTCTTCCTTTTGAGACTTAACCAAAATTGAGAGAAGAAAAGACAAAATTGTTGAATTTTTTTCTCTCTCTCCTAACTTGCATGTGTAAGCCAAAAATCACATGAGAAGTGTCTCATCATTAGCTTCTTCTTCTAAAGAAAAATCTCTTAAAATTTTCTTCTCCTTGCCCACCACAGGATCCTATTAACCAAGTTGTCTAAGAAGAACAACTGGTAGATCGAATTGGTCGAGGATATAATAATTAGCAGAGGATACATCACTTAAGAGAGAATACATTGTCAAGGATAGGATAGCATAGCACGGAGTTAAAGTTGTAGTGAAGGAGTTGGTAATAATTTTCATCTTGTGTTTATGCAAATGTTTATCCTTGTACCATATCATGTATGACTATGCATGTTGATTTGGTTATATTGCTTCCGCTGTAATTTTGATTTCTAAAAAGTTTTGAAATCTACCGTTTTATCCAAATCATGCATGCTTTATTTTTGCGATCCAAAAAAATGTTCTGTATTGATTGATGAATCATATTATGTTCTGAGATATAATGTTTGGATTACTTTGTATTATGAACAATTGAAGATTGTTGTGATATGATTTGAATGTGTATATATGAATGTTAAATGATTGTTAAAAATAGTTGCCATTATGCATTACGTTTAGTTATTTCCCCACTAAGCTAGATGCTTAGCATGGTGATTTTGCCTCTGTGTAGGTTCTAATAAGAAAGTTTAAAGGCTGGGATAAAGATAACCACAGTGGCTAAGAAGAATGTCTTTTGTTTTGAAAGATCTATATTTGAGTTTTTGAGTTGTATCTGACAATATGAGATAGTTTGTATTTTGTTTAATGGTTTGTAATAACCTTATATAGGATGGATTATGTTTAAGGCATGTATTTTAATAAGTTAATTATATATGATGTATGTTATAGTTTGTTTACAACAATGTCTAATGATATGCCTTATATGTTTGGTTGAGTTGTTAAAATACATGAAATGAAAGTTTAGTATGATTTGGATTGTTTTAGTTCTATTTTGTGTAACACTTGCATATCCTCCCAGGGGGTATGAGGGTTTTACATCCTATATCTATTCCTCCTTATAGAATGGCACCTGTAGAACTTAAGGAACTTAAGACTCAGTTGCAGTAGTTGTTAGATAAGGGTTTTATCTGGCCCAGTATGTCACTTTGGGGAGCTCCAGTATTGTTTGTAAATAAGAAGGGCAAGATTTTGAGATTATGTATTGATTATAGACAACTAAATCATGTGACAGTGAAGAACAAGTACCCATTAACAATAATTGATGATTTACTTGATTAGTTACAGGGAGCTCAGGTGTTTACTAAACTGGATTTGAGGTTGGGGTATTATCAATTGAAAATAATAGAAGTTAATGTACCAAAGAGTGCATTTAGAACTAGATATGGGCACTTTGAGTTTTTGGTGATGCCTTTTGGATTGAAAAATGCTCCGACTACCTTTATGGAATTTATGAATGAAGTATTCTAACCCTTATTTAGATCACTTTTTATTGAATTCATAGATGATATCTTGGTGTACTCAGGAGTAAAGAGGAACATTCTGAGCATTTAAGGTTAATTTTACAGATAATGAGAGAGAAGCAGTTGTACGTGAAGTTCAGTAAGCGTAAATTTTGGCTTGATTAAATGGTGTTCTTAGGTTATATATTGTCCAGATAAGGCATACAAGTAGGTCTAAAGAAAATTGAGGCAATAATGAAGTAGGAAGCACTTAGAAATGTGTAAGAGATTCGAAGTCTCCTTGGGCTAGCAGACTCATATAGGAGGTTTGTCAAGGGATTTTCATTGATCTTAGACACTTTGACGAAGCTTCTGAGGAAGAATGTACCTTTTCAATGGATTAATGAATGTCGAAGGAATTTTAAGGAATTAAAACATTGATTAACTACAGCACCGATGCTAGCTATTCCATCTAGATCTGGAGGATATATTGTATACAGTGATGCTTCACACCAAAGATTAGGATGTGTTTTGATGTAGTATGGTAGACTGATTGCATATGCTTCGAGACAGTTAAGGCCTTATGAGCTCAACTATCCAGTTTATGATTTAGAACTTATTGCAGTAATGTTTGCTTTAATAATTTGGAGACATTATTTATAAGGTGAAGTGTTTCAAATATTTACAAATCATCGAAGTTTAAGATATTTATTGAGACAAAAGGAACTTAATATGAGACAAAGGAGGTGGATTGAGTTGCTTAAGGATTATGATGGCATGATAGAGCATCATCCAGGTAAGGCTAATGTTGTAGTTGATGCATTAAGTAGGAAATCTAATAATATTGTGGCACAAATTCAAGTATCGAGATTAACAAACCTAGTTCAACTGAGAGCCTTGAATTTTGAGCTAAGTTTGGGACATAATGAAACATTGTTAGCTACGTTGAAGTTTAAACCGGTATTATATAAGAGGATCATAATAACTCAAAAAAAAAAGAACCAAAATTGGTGAAGATTGTAGAGAAGTTAAAAACATAATCTGAGTTCTGAGTTTGAGTTAAGAGATAATACATTATAGTTGAAGCAGTGGTTATATGTACCAAATGTTGATGATCTGAGAAAAGAAAGTTTAGAGGAAGCACATATAGCAGCCTATATTATGCATCCTGGTACTACCAAGATATATAATATCTAAAACAACAATTTTGGTGGCCCAGGATGAAGAAGCAAGTGGTTGAATATTTTGCTAGGTTTTTGACATGTAAACAAATTTAGGGTAGAGCATCAGATTTCGGTTGGGAAGTTATACTCATTACCTATTCTAGAATGGAAATGGGAGAGGATTACAATGGATTTTATTATAGGTTTGCCTAGGACTCCGAGACAATATGATGCCATATGGGTCATTGTAGACAAATTGACAAAATTGGCTCACTTCTTACCTATTAGAGAGAATAACACACTAGATTAATTAGCTCGAAAATATGTAAATGAGATAGTGAGGTTGCATGCAGTGTCTATTGTGTCTGATTGGGGTCCCAGATTTACTTTTAGATTTTAGGACAGTTTACAAGCAACATTGGGTACAAAGTTAAATTTTAGTACAACATTTAATCCTTAGACAAACAGGCAGAGTGAGAGGACTATTCAGACTGTTGAGGATACGTTTTAAGCTTGTGATTTGGAGTTTCAAGGAGCATGGGATGAATATGTAACTGTCATTGAATTTGCGTACAATAATCATTATCATGGTAGTACTGGTATGGCTCCATATGAAGCGTTTTATCAGAAAGTGTCAATCACCCTTATACTGGGATGAAAAAGGTCTAAAGATTGTTGAAGGCCTAGAGTTGATACAAGATATTGTCAATAAGGTAAAATTGATCTATAGTAGGATTAAAGCAGCTCAAGACAGGAAAAAGAGTTATCCAGATCAGCATCAGAGGGATATGAAATCATAAATTATATGTGTATGCTATCATAAATTTGATGATTTCATTTATATGCATAATAATAGCATACACATACAATTTATGATTTCGAAAAACATTGCAAAAATAATATGTGTACTTAATTGACATATTTCGAGGTATGAAAGGTTTAAAACAATTGCAATATGAATGTGCATTGATAATGTCTTGTCTTTGGGTTTGATGGATTACAATTAGTAGTTTGGAATTAATTGTCACAATTGGAAGATTGAAGGATTAATATGTACATTTAGTATGGGAAAAATTCAAGTAGCAAGACAAGTTTACATGTGGAAATTGAAGATGACTAAGCCTATGAAATGAGTGACGAATGGCTTAGAGAATTAAGTGACAAATGGAATCTAAATAAGGAGTAGTTGTGTCTTGCTTATTTACATGACAAGTGTCTTTAATGAAAGAACACTCATCCTACACCATGTCACCAACACATTCAGTTCCTTTGTAATGTTTATATTGTACTCTATCCTTCTCTTCCCTCTCACTATCGAAATCCACACCTCACCCACACCTTTGGATTTATGCTCTAATTTCGTACATTACCACCCTAAAACCCATGCAAAATCCATTATAAAGATAGACTTAAAGGCAAAATATTGTTACATTTTGTTGTTTTCTTCTTGTCATTGCTGAAACCACCCTACTCCCTCACTATTCTTGCACTCGTGTGAGGCTAAGCAAGCTTGACATTTTTCGGTGGCATTCAAGCCATTCAAATAAGTGAAATGCTACCTATTTTGGTGTATATTAGTAGAATTATTATTATGACTGAATAGGGATAGATTGAATATGGAATTGGTGTTGAGGATGTGCTGGAAAATGGAAAACGAATGGGTACTTTCTGTTTTGTTTTTGCATGTACGAAAACAATAGTTTGTGGATTGTTGTATGGATGATTTAAGTTGGGATTTAAAGTATAATTGATGAGGAATTCATGCTAAAGATAGGTGTTCTTAAGGTTTTTTTGAATATAGAAAATTAGAGATGTAGCTGTGTTTGTAAAAAGTGACAGTTGATGACATAAGTGAGCAGAATTTTGTAAGCCTTAGTGTAACCAATATGGAAGTTAAATTAACCTGAAATGAAGTAACCTTAAAGGAAGTGAAATATGGAAAATTTCAGGTGTTAGTGATGTCTCTAAGCTTGTAAAATTCGTGAAAGTATTGAAGGTAGTAAAGTTACACACATTAGTGATGTTGATGACAAATTCTGGATTTTAATTTCAGCCTTGTGTACATATTGAACCAGCTGAGAAATTTCACTATAAATTAGTATATTTGGACTTGATTAGGGGTAGGATTGAGCCTAGATTGTTGCTTGATTAATTGGTCAAGAGCTTGATAACTTTATGTAGTTAATTGATGTCATAACCTAAAGAATAGATTGTTTTGATGTGGTTGAGTTCAAATCGGGAAATTATGATTTGTTAAAGGAAAAATGAGTTCTTTTAGTGCAAACATGATCTTAAGGACATGAGTAAAGTGTATAAGTTATGGATGAATGAGCATTGAAAAACATGGGGTAATTATGAATAAGAATTGGGTAAATGTATGAATATATATTTCTGGAAAAAGTTTGGTGAATGTATAGATCTAGCTTACTGAAATTCCAAATTTAAAGTAACAATTGTGTGTGTGTTATAAAAGGCTTTTTGATCATGAAAACGTTCAAGGATAAGTGTAAAGTGTGGTTGATGAATTTGGAGTAAATCAAGCTAACTTAATGGTACAAACCTGATTACAAAATGGTAGTATACAAAATATAATTTAAATCAAGCTAACTTAATGGTACAAACCTGAATGCAAAAGGGTAGTATACATAATATAATGTTTGAATAGTCTTATGGTGTATAAGCACAAATTGAATAGTTAAGATCTATGTATAAGAAGAATACATACTCGGAAAGTCAATTGAGCGTACATTGAAACATGACACATATACAAGTGTATAATTGTATATTCATTTGATTAAATAAATGAGTGATTTGTGAATTATTTGTGTATTACATAATGATAGACACGCAAGGTGATCATCAACATCCAGACATTCCGATCATCAAGGCAATAGATTTTTTAGAGCATATGGTGAGTTAACCTAGATTTTTCTAACTATGATTGATATATTTTTGGTTAAATTTCAGTTACTGAATTGTTGTTTATGTGATTGTTATAATTCTGGACATTGTTGGTCCGAGGAGTTTGATATTTCAGGATTGTATATGGAAGTGTTTTTGATATTTTAGGATTGAAATTCATGATATGTTAAAGGAGTTTTGAACAGAGTGATCAATGTGAGAAAAGAGCTTTAAGCTCATAATGATGAAAGGAGCCTCAGGCTCAAATAACATGGACTTAAAATCCACGACCGATTCAAGTCAAAAATGAGCTCAATATTCATAATAGATATGGGACAGAAAATTGGGTTGAAAGGCGCTCAGTCACAACAAAGCAAAATAAGAATGGAGTCATATATGCATTTATATATAATTTTACATGCATCTTATGAATGATTGAGATGAATTATTGAATTTTTTTAAATAGTGATATGCAATGTTTATGTACATGTTGTATTTATTGAAATATGATAAAATGTGATGTGTTATTCAATACTAAATGGTGTGATATACTTGTTGAATTAGGTTATAATTTATCTTGGTGTTCTGACTTGAGTGAACACATCAATGATGGTTCACTCACTGAGTTCACAAACTCATCAAAATTGCAATAATGTTTTTCAGGTTCAGAGGAGTTCTAACTACTAAGGTGTTATAGTAAAAGTCTAGTACTTGCATTTTAGGGACGAGAATGGCTCAAAGGTCTAATCAGCTGAATCTGAGGAGTCTAGTTAGAATGTTTTAATTTATCATCCCATTTAAATATTTTGTATGGAGTATTAAACTCTCAAATGTTATGTAATGTACATACATGGATTATGAGTTGTAACGACACTATGTAAGTTTATTTTTGGTGAATGAAATGGGAAGAATTGATCTTTTTGAATGTTTGAGATATATATGATGCCTTAAATAAGTTAATATGACTGCTCTAATATGCCATTCTCATAGGGCATATTCTTAAATATCCTCTGGTTTGTTCGGGCATATGCTCTATGGAAGTGGTATGTTACAGATGCGCTAGGGTGTGTTCCACTTAAAATACTTTACTATTAAGAACATGGAAACTTAGGGAAAAGGGAGACTGTATCAAGTGATGAATAAAATCTAAAAGTTGTACGACCTAGAACATAGGGGTGCTTGTGCTCATATTCCTATCTTGAAGGAAATGTTTTAGACAATTTAGTCAATGCTTCTTAAATTATTCATAGTTTTCTTATCGAAATTCTAGTTGAGATTATTTAAGATGCTTTTACAATATTAGGAAGCTTTTTGAAGTTTTTTATTTTGAAGTTTTTGCATAGTAATGAAAAATATGGATGGGGACACGCCATATCGTAAACTTTGCTCTTGATAGATTATTTATTTAAAGAAAAAAACTATAGATAAAAGGAATAGTAATTAGTTTTAGGTTAGGTTTTAGCATCCTAAGAGAGAAAGTCTTAAAACACTTCTTGTAGTTGTAAACAACAAGGAGAGAGATCAATAACCATTCCAAGCAAGCATATTATGTTAATGAATTGATACCTTCATTATGAAAGAATCCTTAATGAGTTTTCCTCTTCTTATATTTTTTCTTATTATTTTAAGGATAACTTTTAGTTATGTTTCCTTTACTTCTAGTTAGAAAGAACCCTAGTTCTTATATGTATAGATTTACTTTATTTTTTAATAAAGAGTTTTATGTTTGTGATCTATATGTGTTGATCTTAATATTGGTAATATGTAAGCTAAAGCATAGACTTGATCATAGTTTACATTTAAATATTGCTGAAATAACCTATATGTGGATTAACCTATAAATATAGATTAAGGATTGAATGTGGTCCTGGATATAGGCCTATGTCTGGTATTAGGGCAATCTTTTTTGAAATTTCAAAGAACTTAGTACATTCTTCGAATTATTAACCGAATTATTATGTCAATTAATCAATTGAGAGATATGTGGTTGTTCATCGAAAAGTGACCATTTATTGCACTAGAAAAATTTTAAGTCTAAACTATAAACTCTTTAATAATTGAATTAGTGGTATAAATTATGCTAAGGTAAATTTTAGTATAGATGTTATATTGAATTTGTTTTCTTTTCTTTTTTACTTGCTTATATGTCTATAATGGTACCTTGATCTATTAGTTTAACTTAGGGTTAGGTTAACCATATCACTCTTAAAATTATTGACTAGATAATAATAAGAGGCTAGATGTAGTACTTACTTTATCCTTTTGAGACTAACACTGATACTAACATAAAATAATAGGTCCATTTGATTGTAGTCTTATAGTAGGATTGTAGAGAAAAAAAATTAAAGTACTTATATAAATGAAAGTAATTCCATTCCTATCACTTAAGCTCTTTTAGGCTCCATATATGCAATCTAGTTTTTGACTCCTTATAGTGTACTAGATATAATGCTTTAATAAGATTGATCACCTTTTTTATTGCATCATTATCTTGCAACAAATCATGCTCATTATCATTAGCAACAACCACATTCTTAGATTTTACTATTAGTGTATTTCACATTTCAATTTGTCATTCTCAATCATGCATGCTTAAGAAAGTTTTTTCATCCTCTTTAGACTTGAAAGAGACTTTCTTCCTTTTCGTGTTCATAGCCTTTATACAATCACCTAAGTCATTATATGGAAGTTTAATATGAAAATCATTATTATCATTAAAAGAATTTGAGAAAGAAGATCCCTAATAATTAATGTAACATAAAAACAAATGCATTCCATCTCAATTTTAGATTCTTACACTTTCTAAATTGCTTGAGTTATCTAATGTGGCATTTTGTTCCTTTATCATCTTATGATCCTATTTCTCCTTCTTCTTTCTTTTTTTATTTCTTTTTCTTAATTCATTATTATCATAAGTAATTTTAAGCATATCATAAATATCACAGACATTTTAATATAATTTTATCAAATGAACTAAGAGCATACATCACCTAGTTATTCAATACATCAATTTCTCATCATTGATGTCACACTCAATGTTCTCTACAATTTTCCATAAATCAAAATCTTAAACATAAGAAAAACTTTCTTCCTAGCATCTTAATAAAGAAATCATTTTTATTGATAAATGCAGAAGTATTAATAACTTTACGCTT
>JAOQMP010000004.1:8044122-8055885 GCA_027563575.1 Erythroxylum pedicellare
AGACCTAAAATTATGAATGAATGTGACAACTTATAGGGTGATAAACTAACACTAAATCCTAATTAACTTACATATTTAGCCAAAGAACCCAGATCACTAATTTTGCGAGCTAATGAATCTTCACAAACTAATAGATTATGTTCAAAATTAAATCAATTTCATTCCATCTAATCCATCGACATATTCACACAATTCATAATATGCAACCTAACAAACTATCATACAATATGTAAAATTCACACTCAAAGCAAAACACACATCTCTCCCCACGCCTAAACAACATATTGTCATCAATGTGAGAAGTAGACTAAAAAACACACATGGAAAGAAGTAACATAAAATAAAAAACAAAGACTAAATTTAAAAGAAAAGGTTAGAAACAAAGCCTCACGGTGATGGAGGCTAGGATGGTGAGGGACTGAGAACAAATCCGCTGGACAGCTAAGATTGTTGTCTTATCTTGAAATTACTTAAAGAGAGTGAGAGAATTAGTGATCCCAGATCAATTCAAACTACTAAAGTTTTATTTAAAATTTAAAAATACTTTAACTAAACCTAAAAATTTCAATCAAACTACTGAGCGTGCATTAGCTTGACCTTACATCTATGGGGGCGTCTTAAGTATTTAAATAGAAGGAAATCACTTCCTTGTCCTTGGAAATCGATCCTCTGAGATATATTTGCAATGATGCCCATTGTCCTTAAAAGTTTCCTGTTAGCATTTTCAAATTTGATGGCTCCATGATCGAAAACTTGAATGACTATAAAAGATCCACTCCATCAAGATTTTAACTTCCCTAGAAATAGCCTCAACCTTGAATAATATAGCAGAACTATGTCTTTTACTTTAAATTCCTTTTGTTTAAGACAAGAATTGTGCCATTTATTTACCTTTTCCTTGTATAGTTTGACATTTTTGTACACATTATAACAAAAATCTTCAAGTTTGTCTAGTTACAGAAGTCGTTTTTTGCCTACTTGCTATCAATCAAAATTTAATGCTTTTATCACCTTGTACGCCCGATGTTCTAGTTCGATTGGAAAATGACAAGCTTTTCTATATACAATTCTATAAGGAGTTGTTCCAATAGTTGTTTTGAAAGCAGTCCTATAAGCCCATAAAGCATCGTCTAACTTTGCTACCCAATCCTTGCTAGAGCTATTCATCATCTTTTCCAAAATTCGTTTCATCTCCCTGTTGACAACTTCCACTTGGCCACTAGCCTACGAATGGTAGGGTGTAGGAACATGGTGGCGCACTCCATATCTTTTTAAGAGGGCATCAAAAGATCTATTACAAAAATGTGTACCTTTATGACTTATTGTCGTACGTAGCACTCCAAATATAATGAATAATCGTTTGATGAACTTTTGCACTGCCTTTCCATCATTGGTTAGAGCAACGTAAGATATTATCCACCCCTATTAAAATGTACATGTTTCCCATTGAAGACAGGAAAGGACCCATAAAGGCGATGCCCCATACGTCGAAGACTTCCACTTCTAAAATGTTGGATAAAGGCATCTCATCTCATCTCTTTTGGAGATGTTACCTATTCTCTAGCACCGATCACATTGTGCCACAAAAGTTTGAGCATCCTTAAAAAATTGTGGCTAATAAAATCCACTCTTGAGTATCTGAGCTGCCGTTTTGTTAGCTTCATAATGTCCAGCATATTGACCTTCATAACATTGCTTTAAGATGTCCAACATTTCCTTCTCCAGAACATATCATCGCATTAACCTGTTAGGGCATGTTCTATATAAAATTAGCTCATCCCATAGATATCGGTTACAATCATGTAGGAATTGCTTTCTTTGTTAGTAAGATCAATTATAAGGAATTTTACCACTGGTAATATAATTCGCAATATCGATAAACCATGGTATAACTAAGCTTTCAAGTAGCATTAGGGTTTCATCAGGGAAATTTTCATTAATATCTTCACTTGGCTTGCATTCCCTTTCTTCCAGTCTAGATAAGTGTTCTACAACCACATTTTTTGCTCCCTTTTTATCTCTCACTTCTATATTAAATTCCTATTAAGCTAACACTCATTGAATAAGTCTTGGTTTTGCATCCTTTTTTATTGAAAAGGTATTTTAACACCGTGTGATCAGTGAATACGATTATCTTTGATCCCAAAAGTTATGGTTGAAATTTATCATATGTGTACACTACTACGAGGAATTCCTTCTCTGTGGTAGTGTAATTAAGCTAAGGTCCTGCAAAGGTCTTGTTGGTATAGTAGATCGCATGCAACCTTTTATCTTTCCTTTAGCCCAATACACAACTTAAAGCTTGGTCGCTTACATCACATATAACCTCAAATGGAAGTGTCCAATCCAGTGGTGATATAATTGGTGCTGATGTTAATACCTCCTTTAGTTTATTGAAGGTAGACATATAGTTGTCATCAAATAGAAAGGGCACATCCTTGACTAATAGGTTTGTCAAAGGTCTTGCAATTTGTGAGAAGTCTTTGATAAATCGTTGGTAAAATCCTGCATGACCTAAGAATCATCGCACACCTTTTACATTACATGTCAGTGGAAGTTTTCTATAACTACTATTTTTTCTTTGTCAACTTCAAATCTTTAGTGTGAGATTTTATGCCCTAACGCCATCCCCTCTTACACCATAAAATGGTATTTATCTCAATTCAGCACTAAGTATAACTCTTCATATCTTTGAAGAACTCTATCCAAATTGGTTAAAAACATTTCGAAAGAGTCTCCAAAAACTGAAAATCATCCATGAACAACTCCATTATATCTTTAATCATATCGGTAAAGATAGACATTATACATCTTTGAAATGTAGTAAGGGCATTGCATAGTACAAAAGGCATCCATCTGTATATGAAGGCACCATAGAGGTAGTGAATGTGGTCTTTCTTAATCATCAGGGTAAATGAAGATCTAATTGTATCTTGAATATCCATTTAAGAAGTAATAAAACAAATGACCAGCCACCCTTTCTATCATCTGCTCTATGAATAGAAGAGGAAAATGATTTTTCTTAGTCACTGAGTTGATTTTGTGATAATCTATATGCACTCTCCATCTTGTGACCATTCTTGTTAAAATTACTTTTCCACTCTCACTTTCTATTACCATCAACTGACCATTTACTTTCGAAGATAGGATAATTTATCCTTGCATTTAAGAGCTTAATTATTTCCTTTTTGACCACCTCCTTCATGTTATGGTTCAACCTTTGTTGATGCTCTGTCACCGTCTTAAATCCTTCCTCGAGGTTTATTTGGTGAATGCAAACATTTGGGCTTACACCTCAAATATCAGAAATCTGCTATCCGATGGCTTTCATTCGCTTTCTCTCAATTACTACCACCTTATTTTCTTGTTTCTCATTCAATTTATTGGAGATGATTATCGATAACGTTTGACCTTCACTAAGAAAGGTATATCTGAGAAGTGTAGGTAAAGGTTTAAGCTCCAATGTGGGTGGTTTTTTCGTGGATGGTGGTATGGGTGCTTTAGTTCGGACTAATTTATCTTGATGCATTTGTGAACATTTGACCCCTCCATCTCATCATCTCCTTTAGACTTAAAAGCTTCTCATATCCATTATTTTTTGTTGTTGTCATTGACTATACTTCTGCGATGCAACTCTCAACTTGTTCTTAAAAATTTTGATCTATAATTTCAACCTTCATACACGTGCTGCTTGCTATTAGGTTCTTTAAAGCCTTATTCATATTGAATTCAATATGATCTTTGCTTATTTGAAGTGTTAATTTCATTTTGTGAGTGTCAATTATGGCTTTTCCTGTATTCATAAAAGGTCAACCAAGGATCAGTGGACAATTCTTATCTTCTTTAAAATTGAGAACCATAAAATCTACAGGAATAATGAACTTGTCCACTTGCATCAGAACGTCTTCCATTATGCCAAATGGTTTTGTAATAGATGAATTAGCCAATTGAATTAACATTAATGTTGGCTTGACCTCACTTAGCCTTAACTTCTTGAATATTAATAAAGACATAAGATTAATACATGCTCCTAAGTCGCACAAGCATTTTGTGAATTCAAATTCACTAACCACATATAGTATTATGAAACTCCCTGGATCCTTCAATTTAGATGGAATCTGGCTGGTGACTATGGAACTGCAAGTGCTAGTTAGAGCTACCATCTGATTATCTTCCTAAGTACGCTTCTTTGATAATATGTCTTTTAAAAATTTTGCATCTTTAGGTATGTTTTCCAATTCCTTTACAAATGAGAGATTTATCTGTAACATCTTTAATTTCTCAACAAATTTTGGAAATTGTGCATCCAGCTTCTTCTTTTGTAATCATTGAGGAAAAGAAATTTGGGTTGATATGGTAGAGTAGTGACATAAAGAGGGTATTCCCTCATATTCAGTTCTTTCTCCTTTTCTTAATCTTTCTCAACAAGAGGGAAGGGCTCCTCTAGTGTCTTTGTAGGTGGTTTAAGCTCCTTCGCACTTCGAAGTGTAATGGCCTTTATTTGCTCCCTTAATTTTGTTCCCAAAGTGGTAGGAAGAATTCCCACATTTCACGTAGAGAAAGCAATTGACAATTAGTTTACTTAGACTTATAGATTGTTTATTGAAGTGGCATGTTTTTATTACTTATTCGAATCTACCTTCAAGACTCTTTTATACATCATCTAGGGTTCCAAGCTTATCTAAAATTTTGTCCAATTTGGATTCCATTGAACTCGGTTTATCTTGCTAGAGACCTGGTGGTCCTTAGGGTCTGAATTGTCCTCTGACATTGTTCATCCAAGAGAAGTTATGGTGATTCTTCCACCTAGGGTTGTATATGTCAGAGTAAGGATTGTTTCCTCATCCTTATCTATATTGAGCTCCTATATACTTAACTTGCTTTGGATTGTTATCCATCATCAAGAACCAATCCACCATATCATAGTCCATCTGTCCACAGAATTCACACTTTAGTTACACAGCTTTTACCAAAGCTGAGGATGAAGCCTTTATATTATTGAGCTGTCGAGTTAAGTTGTCAATTTTGCCCGCATCTCTGTCATTTAATTAATAGCTACAATTCCTTTTTGTTCTCAGAAGGTAGTGGGTTGTCTACTCTACCCGTTCGTCTATTGGTAGCTATTACTCACCACCTCCTCTATCAGCTCTTCTACTTCATCTACCATCTTTCTCATCAATGATCCTTCTGAAGCTACATCAATTGTGCCTCTCATATGTGGGGTTACTCCATTATAGAATGTTTGCAACAAGAACTCCTTAGGTAAGTTATAATGTGGGCATTTTTATTACAAGTCCTTTTATCATTTCCAGGCTTTATAGTTCGATTCCCTGTCAATTTGATAGAAGTAGGGAAAGAACCTTGATAATCTTTGTGTTTTTGGTAAGGGGAAAATACTTGTCTAAAAAGGCACGAACTAGTTGATCCCAAGTGGTTATAATGGATGGGTTGAGGGAGTGGTACCTGGCCTTTGCTTTATCTCTTAGGGTAAAAGGAAAAAGCCTAATTCTTACCGCATCCTCCGACATCTAGTGGTACAGAAAGGTATCACAGATTTCAAGAAAATTTACTGTATATGCATTGGTATCTTCATTCGTTAGTCTATAAAATTGCACATTTTGTTAAAGCATATTTAGGAGGTCTGGTTTAATTTCAAAAGAGGCTGCTTATATGGGTGGCCTGGTTACTCTTTGGTTAGTGACATTGAACCCTGGTCAATGGAATCTATAAGTGTTCTTTGTTGACATCCTTGGTTTGCTCTGTAATTGAAATCTTGTTGAAATTCCTCGGCCATTGTTGCTTTTGTGATTTCTTCTTCTTCTTCGTGCTGACTTTCCTAATTGATCGTTCTAATCAAGTGATATCTAGCTCTAAAGTTTCAACAGCACGACCTCAACTTCTCGTAATTTTTGTGTTCATGCAAGAGCAAGGATTCAGAAATAGAAAGAAAGAACATAAACTAAAAGCTAACTAAAGCGCCTTAGACTAAAGAATTAAACTAATCACCTCCTTGGCAACAACACCAAAATCTTGATTTTGGTTTGGTTGTGTGTAAGGTTTAAATATTAACCCCCAATAATCCACAAGTGCACAGTTTATTAGTGTAGTATTAAAGATATTGATCCCATAAGGAGGGAACTAATCTAATCCTAAAATCTAAGGCTATAAATAAATAACAAAAATTTAAGATACAACGAAACTAATAAGAGAATTTAATTTAATAAATCAAATTAAGAATCAAACATGAAAATGCTAATTACTAAGAAATTTTCAACACACCCAAGAATAATCGAAGGAAATTACCAATGGAGAGAAAATGAAATTTACCTATCCTTAATGCTAACCTAACTGATTATGAATTATTGGATTGTTAGTTTTAGACTATCTTAGGGTTGATTACTCTCTCTAGAGTTATAACCATTAAACCTTAATCATAAACTCTAATCAGATTATGGATGTTGTAATCTCTCGATTTAAAACCTATCCAAATCCCTAATTAGTTCTGAAGTTCTCTACTAAACTGTCAGAAACCTATACAAAATCTCTTTCTACACAAATTATCGATCTGATTTAATTCTAGTTTCTATTAAATCACCTAACCCTCGTTAGTCCAATTTAATTGTTTTTCATTCAATTCACCCTCTCAGTTTATTATCAAATTATGCAATAGCATAATCAAACCACAGCAATATCTAATAAATACACAAACAATCAGATTCTTATTAATTCAAGAATAAAATTTCAAAGGTGAGTTTAGAACATCCTCGACATTCTAGATCCTATCTTCAACTGTTCAATCCAATTCTATACAATAATAAAACTAAAAGGAAGAGGAAATATAATCTAAAATGGATGACGGGAGGCAGTGATATCGAGAAACTCCTAATCTGGGAAGTACTTTGAGTTAACTTCTTCTCCTCTTCTCTCTTTCTTCTTCTCGTCATCTATCTCTCAATGATTTCTCTTTAGGGTTTCTCAAGGTGGTTTATGCAAAAGGCTTGTTTCTGTACCTCCTTTTGTTCTTTTTATGTCCTCTTGTGTTTTTGGTAACCCTAGGGTTTTTTTGAGGTCTGAATGGTCCAAAAAAACCTCAAAACTTGATATTCGTGAGTGTCTGCGTGTCTGCTTGATGCAGTCCATGATTGTGGCTCACATATGAGGCTTTTATCACAATCGTGGCCTAATATGTCATGATCTTGGGTTGTTGTTTTGGCCCGAATGTCTCCAAAACTTCTTCATTCTTCGATGTTGACCTTAAAACGCTAGCAAACACATCAAGTTACCTAAAAAACATAATATTTAAGCTCAAAGGCTTGTACTAACCCATAAAAAACTTTAAAAAAATAAATAATTAACAAACTAACACAATTCTAACCTAAATACATACCAAATGAATGAATTAATGGCTAAACACATATCAAAATTTTCCCTAAAACATGATGCAATTTAAACTTATCACCAATTAACATGGTTTAGAGGTGCAAGTTTTTGTTTACGAGTCACAGTACCCAAGAAAAATTGTGAATTTAGTTAACATCTTCTCATCATATTCAATCGTTTGATTAAGAGCATTGAAAAAATTTGGTTTGCATTGTTCCATCGATCTTGCATAAACCTCCTTAAGCAAAGTTGGACCTCTCCCCATCTTCTTCACAAATTTGATATTAAAAGTAATTATTAATGTTAGTATACATAAGAGAAATTTTCTTAAAATAATATATGATTACCTTTGCATTGAGCAATAGTAATTTCTTCCATATCCATGCTTATATCATATCCATTATCTTCTACTACATCTTTATGCGGTTCATATTATTGTTCCATCATTTTAGTTATTAATTCTTTCCACTTAGAAAAGCATACTCTTTTTAAACAATCCCTTCCCCTACTTCATCATTTACTACATTTTCATAAATATCATCCCCTACTTACCTTACTTCACCTTTTGTCCCCATTATTTCGAAAAAAATTACTGACATAGTAATTTGGTTCTCCTTAGTATGTTTCTTAAACGTTTTCATTATCATCCAAAGGTAAATCAAATAGATACTTAGGTACCTTCCTCTTCATATAATGATAGCCTTCCTCAATACAATCAGCTACATAAAACACTTCATCAACTTGGCTTCCTAATATAAAAGGATCATCTATAGATCGTAACTTTTCGAAGTTTGCCCTAGTAAGCCTATATTTATCTTTCTCTTCTTAATACCAACAACATTTGAACAAGACTACACTAAACTGTCCCTAATAATCTAGTTTAATAATTTCCTCTATTGCTCCATAGTAAGTCACTTTTCCAAGTGTTGGATTTTGGTCTTTGGAACTTACAAAACTCGAAGTTAATATTGTCAAAGAGACTCCAACTTTTTGAATCTTACACATTACATCCCATTTTTTATTCATAAACTTGTATACATTAATAACATAACCTGAATATTCTTTGCCATATTATTAGGGCCTTTTGACAACCAACGTATATTACGTAGTTTGTCATTACAAGATATCACCTTATCTTGAAACCATTGAGGAAACTTATTGGAATGATCTTATGCCCTTGCCCATCGACTTCTTTTACTACTTGTCTCTTTCAATTTTTAATGCTCCCTAAAAAGAACGATATATGTTAATTTATATAATGGGAAAATTTGATCTTAAGATGCATAAATAATGTATATGAACCCTACCTAATGTGCTTCTCAACGTCTTTTTAATTTGAATTAAATAGAATGTATCGATGAGCTTGATGTAATGTATTTAAGTCTAAATTGATAGCTCTATCTTTCCTTTGCCCTTTCCCTCCAATAAGATGCCCAACGTTTGGAGAAAATTAAGAAGATATGTCAACAAGATTTGTATTATCGTGGTGTTCTTTATGCCTATTATATTTTTTCTCACCTCATGAAACATATAAATACAACAAAAATTTACTCGTTCTTTAGTCAAGTATCCATTAGCTATAAACCCTTTTAGTAGTTTCACATTCTTCAAAACTAAACAAAATTTTTTCTTTCTCCTCTAGGTCATATAAAAGCAAGTCTGGGATGGTGACATATGAGAGTCATCTACTTTGATACACTGTAAATCTTTTTTAATTCCCATTTCTTCCAAATCAAACCTTGCATTAAGAGGATCTTTTGACTTCCCCAAACTCTCTAACAAAGTTCCTAGAATATTATCACATACATTTTTATCAATGTGCATATTAAGATTATGTCGACACCCATTCTGCTTCCAATAAGGTAATTCAAAAAATATGGACCTCTTCCTCCGAGGATTATCACTTGGTGTTTTTGTTTATCTGCCTTCCCAAACACATAATGATACCTATTAATAAGATCACATTCATTATGATTCTCCTAACTCTACATCACCATTGAATGATCTCCTACTATGCCTCCAAGGATGATTTTTATCCAAAATCTTCGATGATTGAGATAACAAGTCTTTCTACTATGCTTTAACTATTGAGAGCAAGTTTTATAATGACAATTAGGGCAAGTTAACTTTCCCTTTGTACCCCATCCAAAAAACATTGTATAACTTGGAATGTCACTAATTGTACATAACAAGGCTACACGCATCTTAAATGATTCATTAGTTGAAGCATCATATGTCTCTATCCCAAACTCCCACAACTTTGTCAGCTCTTTAATTGGCAGTTGTAAGAAAACATCAATATCCTTTCCAGGAGAAGTTGGGCCAGGTATAATTAAAGGCAATACCAAATTTTCTAAGTTCAAACATCTCTATGGTGTTAAGTTATAGCCTACTAAAATGATGGGCCATATACTATGTGAAACATTGATTATGTGAAAAGGATTAAATCAATCACTGGGAAGAGCTAATCTAACATTACGAGGATCTCATGCAAAATTAGGTGACCTCGCGTCATTATGCTAGTCAAAATAAAATAACTAGGCTACTACTATAGCAGTGACGAGTCTAGATCGATCCTATAGAGTGTGTGTGTAAAGTTTATGAAATGAAATTAACTGGTGTTTACACTTAACGAGGGGTTTTGGATTTTGAAAGATGAAAATAAAATAAAACTAACTAATAAAAACAAATTAAAGAAAACATGCAAAGAATAATAAAAGTGGGGAATTCAGTAGGGACCCGGTTCTTTAGTTCAATCTTGGCCTATACCCTAGTTAAGCATATTTTATTAATTTGTTGTTCTTTAACCTCTCCTAGCAACTATTAATCGTGGGTTAAAAATTAACCCGATTTTTTCCTTAGGTTTTGTTTAATCAAGATACAATCGTTAATTAAACCTAATCATCAAACAATCTAGGATACGATCTCTAGATTTAATTAGGCAGTAGCATTACGAAGTAGGAAAACCAATTAATCAAGGCAATGAGTTTGAAATTAACGATTCAATGAATGCATTAAAATCATCAATTCACAATACCCAACGGGTTCATACACAAATAACCGAACAATAACGAAAATCTGATTATCCATACACAATACCTAAATCAATTAAAACAGGATAATACAATCAATTTCTAATGAGAGAAAGAAACAAAAAAATAATAAAAAATACTTAACCTAGGTCATTGGTGTCGATATCACCTCCAAACTGGCATTGGGATGTTTGGCCCTTCATAAGTATTTTCTAAAAAATTGCTCTAGCTCCCATTTTAGTCCCTAGCTAAAAATCCCTTTGTTTCTTGTTCACTGCCCACTCTCCAACACAACCCTTCTCCTTGCACTGTTTATTGATGGGACAATTTAATGTTGAATCCCAACTGACTGTTCATCGTGCATTGTCCTCTCTCATGTAGCCCTCACAGTCTCTCCTTGGAAGCTCCAGCCTGCCAAGCCGTAGCTCCCTTCTCCACTGCGCTGCTGGGTCATGCCTCCAGCCTCAAGCCGAAGCCTTCACTCTTGCGTCCCATCTCTCTACTGTATCTCTTGTAGCTGTGCTGGTGATGTGACCAATAAGGGTCATAATCACTTAAAATCCCCTTCTCCTCCTGTTGGCTTAAGCTGCTTGTCTCATGTGTTTTTGGGTAAAACACTATGTGCTTCAGTGTTTCTTAAGTAAAACACCTATGAATGTCTGTGTTGAATGCAGACGTTATCTTTGTTTTGCACAGACAACGTTATGTGTTTAATGCACAACATTCTCCATAAAATGTATGCATTGCGTCTCTCCTCTTTAGTCCACCCATATTGCAATATTTTGTCCTTGGCTTTTAATTATGCTGGGTCGTTTCATTCTCTTATTTCATTCTTCTATTGTCATTTTATACTTCATTTTTCTTGTCTTCCCTTTTTTTTTATGAAGACAAACAAAAATAAATCTGCAAAAAATGACCCAAATGTAATACTTTTGACTCACTTTAGTTTCTTTGCTCACAAATTGTACCTAAAATCAAATATGAATTAAAGTGAGTATCTTAAGCATTTTGATATCATTAATCGCTAAGTGTAAATAATTAAATATATCAACAATTAAACACATATCAATTTCTCCCACACTTAACTTTTGATCGTCCTCGGGCAAAACATCAAAAGTAAGCTCAAAGACCCGAAATATTTACTTAATTTCCATATTTTCCAAGACAATATAATCACAAGCGAAGATGAGTGACTTTCAAAAATCATAGTAAGAAATCAACATTCCAAGCTTTTACTCATGATCAATCAACATTCAGTATCTTCAAAAACTAAGCAATCTAATGGTAGACTCGAAAAATGTGTTTAATAAAATATATCAATGGGTACACTCAATACCATTCATGATCATAA
>JAOQMP010000004.1:8055985-8073433 GCA_027563575.1 Erythroxylum pedicellare
ATGTATGAATATTCATTTTGATTTGAAATGAGAATGAGAATTTAAGGATTTTCCTTTTGGGTATGATTGTGTCACTTATAGGTTGTGTATGAAAATTGTGGAAGAGGAATATGTGCATGTGCATATCCTTCCTTGTTGTATTTATGAATGGTTATTTGTTTAGAATGGCATGTTAGAGCTTGGAAAAGTGTATGGAATGAGTTGCTGGAAATGATGCTCAAAAGTAACCAAAAAGGTACTTGGGAGTGAATGAATATGGAGGGATATTATGTTTAGCAAGCCTTCTTAGGTGTAGGGATGATGGGCAGAAATTCAATGGACAAACTGCATTGATCTAGATAGAATTAGCCAAAGTTCTCTTCACAAAAATTGTATCTTATCTTTTTACCTTTCCAATGGTATATAGTATGAAATTTTTGGACATTGTAGTTGAGAGTTATGAGTTTTAGAAGTTGTAATGCTGTTCAGGATGGAGCTTTCGGGATAGCCACATTGATGTGGAATATTAACCCTTATATGGGTAGAATTTGCTTTTGAGTTCTATGTAGATATTTCTTTTATCTTTCCATTGATACCAAATTTGAAAAAATTGGAGTTCTGAGTCGAAAGATATGAATTTTATAAGTTAGGTAGTCGGAGGAAAAAAGGTTCAGGAGGCCGCAACACATCGCCAGTGCGACGCTGCGCCCTCGCCCTGGTCGGGAGGGCGACCTGACCTCTCTCCAGTCTTTTGGCCATAACTTTTTCGTTCGGCCTCCGATTGACCTGATTTTTGAAGTGTTGAATTTCTAATACATTCTTATACCTCTATATAAAATTTGTAGGCTTTGATATTAATTTTAAAAAGATTGATTAAATCAAAGTGAGAGGATCGGTTAAACGAGTATGAGTTGGATATTTTTCTGAATATGCTTCAGTATTTTGGCGATATCTCGATCTGTAGAAAGCCAATTGAGTTGCTTCTTATTTCAAAATAAACTAAAGACATGGATCTACAAATGTTCTGAAGGAATTGAATTTCAATTTGGGCCTTAAGACTTTCAATTTCTAGAGTGAATTCGGGTGTAGTATTCATTCTTGGTTTAATGTTACCCCAATAGTGTTTTGGCCGTAACTTCTTCATTTCTGAACCGAATTGAGTGTTTTTGGTGTCGTTAGAAACATAATTCAAGGGAGAACAAATGTTCTTGAGAAGCCGGTCTGAGACTCCAATTGGAAGTTCCCCAAACATGTTCTGTAAGTTATGAGAAGTGAGCCCTTCATGCGTTTATGATTTTGAATGTTGGACTTCGAAAACAGGGTCCAACAGCACTTGACATAACAGAATGGACCACCACAATCCCACATAAGCATGCATTTCACATCTTGTAAACATGTTGCCTAAAATGATACATTTCCGAAACATGATTTCATAACATAATATCTTTTCAAAAACCATTTTCACATTCATTCCATAAATCATTAACATAATTCACATACCATACATGTAGCAATTTCTCAATCATTCAAAGAAACAATAAGTGCAACATTTATAACACGATTGAAAACATTTAGCTTTCTTAATTTGAAAAATGTTCATGGCTCATAAATTTCCGCCATAAACAATAACACTTTCTTAAAGCATTTAAAGAGTAATAAATTCACATTTATAAAGTAGTTGAAAACATTCAATTTTGTTTATTTGAAAGAAACATAATGGCTTATTAACTCAATTATAAACATGAAACCCACCTTGATTTCTTTGCTTAAAACTTGCTTAAGAATGTCTCTTCTCTTACTCCTCTTGTCTTTCTTGATTTCCTTCAACAATGGAAAAAGTCTCATTCAATGGAAATTCAAATTGAAAACCTATAGAACGAACATTCACTAAAATTGATCTTAGAATACTTAAACCCATGCATTTCCTAAGCTTCATGAACCAAAATCCTTCCAAAAATTCAAAAGATCAAAAATGCACTTACCTTAACTCTTCTCCGAATAACAAGATTATTAGCTCAAAAGAAAGCTCTTCTCTTCCTCTTTCTTTTTCTCTTCTTGAACAACCTCAAATTCTCTCTTGAAAACTAAGATATGGTGAAACCTAACACAAACTTCCTTCTTTTCTCTCAAACACCGAAACACTCACTTCTTTCTCTCTTATTTTTGTTTCTTCTCTTCTTTCTATCTTCAATTCACGTTTTCTTCTTCTTTTAAAAGCAAAACCACACTTCTTCTTCCAATAATACCCTTAATGAGTGTGAAATGTCCACTTTGCCCTTCATTTAATGCTTTATGACTTTAATGCTTAAGTGTTATGCCAAAATTGCCCTCATGCATTTTTACCACTTTTAATACAACAACCCAATGAAATAAATCCTACTAATATAGACATAATAATTAAACTCCAAAAATTAATCTATCAAAACCTCATAACTTATTTCAATCATGCTTAACTAAAGAAAAAAAATTCGAGGGCCAACAAATAATATATTTGTACCTTACGTAATGTACTTCTCAACATCTTTTTCATTTGAATTAAATAGAATGTATCAATGAGCTTGATGTAAAGTATTTAAGTCTAAATTAACTACTTTGTCTTTCTTTTTCCCTTTCCTCCAATAGGATGCCCAACTTTTGGAGAAAAAAAAAGATGAAGATGATTCATCAACAACATTTGCATTGTAGTTGTCTTCCATATGCCTATTATATTTTTTCTAACTTCATGATGTATATAAATACAATAAAAATTTACACACTCTTCAGTGAAGTATCCTTCAGTTGTAGATCCATCTAGTTGGTTTTTATTATGAACAATTCTTTTTAACTACTCAAATGCCTCTCAACAAAATATATAGAGTGGCAATACATTGATCTAACATATTTGATTTGTTTTGGAAAATGAATAGGTAAATGAACCATGATGTCAAAGAAACAAGATAGAAATAGTGTTTCAAGTTGACATAGTCCTTTCGCAATTTCCTTCTCCAGAAGCTCAAGATCTCCTAGCTTAATGACTTTACTACATACCCTTTTGAAAAAAGCACCTAGCCTACTTAAAATAACTTCAACTTTTTTCGATATTGTCTTCCTAATAACAACTTGGAGTAATTATTGCATAATAATGTGAACATCATGAATTTTGTATCCAAATATTTTTCTCTTATTAACATCAACACATAATTCAACATTTGAAGCATAACCTTGTGGTAGTTTCACATTATTTAAAACTAAATAAAAGTTTTCTTTATCCTCTAGGGTTATGCAAAAGTAAGTTCGAGTTAGTGACACATAAGAGTTGTCTATTTTAATAGGCTGTAGATATTTTCTAATCCCCATTCTTTCAAATCAAGTCTAGTATCAAGATGATCTTATGACTTGTCTAAGACCTCCAATAGAAATCCAAGAACATTATCACATATATTTTTCTTAATGTGCATCACATCATGATTTTGCCAGTACCTATTATACTTCCAATAAGGTAATTCAAAAATTATGGACCTCTTCCTCCAAGGATCATCACTTTGTGGTTTTTTTTAATTTTCCTTCCCAAACACTTTATGATACTAATTAATAAGCTTTAACATATCATGTCATCACAGAGGAATTGGTGATTGTCTCCCAACTCTATATCACCATCGAATGATCTCTTATCACATCTCCGAGGAGATACAAATCTTTCTACCATGCTTTAAATATTGAGAGCAGTTTTGTAATGAAAATTAGAGCATACTAACTTTCTCTTTGTACTTCATCTAAGCAACATTGCATATCTGGAAAGTCACTAATAGTACATAAAAAAGTTATATGCATCTTAAATGACAGATTATTTCTTTACCCACAACTCTTTAATTAACGGCTGCAGAAAAAAATCAATATTCATAGTGCTAAGTTATATTTAACTATAACTATTGGCCATGTACTATGTGAAACACTCATTGTACAAAAAGGATTAAATCCATCACTAGCAAGAGCTAATATGATATTACAAGGATCTCATGCAAAATTAAGATACATAAGTCAAAGTCTTTTTAAGTTTGGCCATCAGCAGGATGCCTTAAATTACCTTCTTTTTATCTTGTTATTTCATAAATTTGACTAATTCTAGACACATGTAAATACATTGCAACCTCAATTTTTAATGGAAAATATCTTAACACCTTGGTTAGAATTTGCCTCACATTTGTGGTTGTATAATGATCTCTGTTATCTCCAATCTTGCAACTTTGTTTCCACTTAGATACACCACACACTTTACGACTAGTTGCTCTCTCATCATCTCCCCAATGTAAAACACAATCATTAGGACATGAATGTATCTTTTCATAGTGAAGTCTTAAATTCTTCATAATTTTCTTTATCACATTAAAAGATTCAGGAATCTTTACATTGGGAAAGGCCTCTTTAAGTATCCCTATGAGGTTAGTATAAGTTGTATTACTAATTCCATAAGTAACACTTAAAAACATATAGTCGAATGGTGAAAGAAAGCTTGGAAAAACTTTGACAAACAGGATATAGTTCTTGTTTCCTTCCTCTGCCAAAGATATAGTCGAATGGAGAAAGAAAGCTTGGAAAAACTTTGACAATCAGGATACAGTTCTTGTTTTCCTTCCTCTACCAACTTAACAAAATTCTTAGGATTAGCATTTAGACCATTACTAACTCTTACACAAATGTTGGGACCTTCATCTATGTTTCTAAATGTGTCAAGTAGTAATCCATCTATATTATCATGCATATTCCTAACCATCATATCTTGGAGCAAATCCTTCAACAATCAAATGATCATAAATAATATTTCTTGTATTCCATAATATTTGCAACATTCTTATATGGACAAGAAATTTCATTCCTATTAGACACCTTTAAAAAAGCCTTTTTAGGAAAACGCTCAAATACACTCATATATTCATCACTATATCTGAGAAAAATCATCCAATGCCTATCTCTCTTTTCCATGGACAACTTACTATTCATCAAAGTAATATATACAATATGGAATATGTTAACAACCTAGAAACATGACATATATAATATATTAAAAATATGTGAGTAAATTTTGATAATCTCGTGATGTTTTAAGATGCCTAATACATGCTTATGAAAATTTCATTATGACATAATAGACTAATTTGAATAGCCAATAAATTGTTTAAAAGAAATATACCTGCCAATAATAGTAAGCTTGTCAATTATGGTTTTTAGTTCAATTAGATGTTTCCAAATGCTTTAATAGTAATTCTACAATCTTAAAAACATATATAGTCAATGAACTTATATATTATTGCTATTATGAAACTAACAACTTGTATAATTAAATTTTAAAAAATAATATACAATAAAAGCAATTCAATAATTCACATAATACATATGCAAAGAAATAATTAAAGATTTTCTTAGATTCATTTATAACCTAATAACGCATAAGAAGTTAAGCACAAATCCCAGTTATTGAGTTTAAAATTTCCTCGTGCACAAGAAAATGAAGTTTTGACGTGAAAAATAATGAACAATGTATAAAATTAATGTTCTTTCATAAAACATGTCTGATTTGAGAAAGCAATACTAAAATATGTATGTAGTTGCATGCATGAAAGATAAAGCTTTTACAAAAACGTAACTATGGCTTGTACAACCCTTTAATTAATTTGTACTAAATACAAAAGGTGAGATTATAGTGGTCCATTTTAAGTAATTTGTACCAAATACATGGAAAAACTTATAATAAGACTCTTATACCTAATGTCCATTTATCTAATCAAATTCAGTATGAAAATAAGGAAACGAAATGATATGGATAGTCAACATGGTAACTTAAAGAAATACAACCTATATGATAGGAACACAAGGTTACCAAATCATGATTTATCTAATTTAGACCTTTCACATGTTACCAAACTTTGGGTAAGATCTAATACAATGCTAGCCATATAACCTAAAGTAAAACAAAATAAATACCCTAGCCACTAGTTAGCTAAGCAGCCATTAATACACAAAAATTGGTTCATATCTTACCTCAGAAAATCAATTAAGTCTGAGATAATCTGAATATATACCCTCATAAAAGAGCTTCTACCCCTAATTAATTAAATAAGAGAAACATTATAAAGACCAAAACAAGTCATCCACATGTAAAACTCTGTAAAGCCACCAAATCCAACATAAAATTTCCTTTTCAAATAGCTATCCATTGCAACGTCAATGGTTAGAAAAACTTGTATCCATATTTCATAGAAACCATAAAACAAAAGCTGCAAATACTTTTAAGATACTATAAGCACAATTAATGGCCTTTTCTTTAATAGTGACTATAAAGCTTTATAAATGAAAAACTTGAGCTAAAATAGAATCAAAGGAAAGAACTAAAAATCTGAAGGGAGATGAGATGTAGCAACTAAAATCTCAAAATCTGCTTCATGAAATATATTAGTTATAACCAACACATATAAGATGGAAAGGTGATGTGGATCATAGTTTAACTATTTAAGAATTATAGGCTATGACTTAGTTTCTCAATTAAATGGAAATTCCGACCAACTTAAATGGCCCACGATACTCTTATAAGTCTTAGCTACAGTTCACAAGATGGGTAAGTACTTCGACACTGGACCATCCTATCGCATGATGCTGACAAAATTCTCTTACTATGTTGGGCTAATAAGAAAGTAATTTGATTTCTAAAGTACATTAAAAGAATGCAACAAATAATATAAAAGCTACAAAAATACTATACCAACACTCAGATGCTTTTTATATTTATCAATTGAAATCTAAAGTTCCAATAAAGGAAGCGATTGGTGGAAAAAGAAAATAGAAAAATTACCCTTAACAAATTAACCAAATAAATCACACTTGTACGATTTATTACTTCATCTATCTTTGGTTTGTGTGAGGGAGTGCTTGGTAGGGGCTAAACTTCACCTGTTCATTGCCTCTAACACCAAACAATTTATTTTAAAAAGCAAAGGGAAAGTTAAGAGTGTAAAATGTTTTGACACTTGTGTATAGTCCTTTGTCACTTTTTTATCCCTAAAATATTGTATAAGGTATAATATATGCATAAAACTATTTCTTTGTTATATTAACATGATATATAATTTAAATAATAATACTTTAATAGTTGTTAGTTATGAAAAATCTTGCCCATTTTAGTCTGAATTAGCCTGACTCGACCCGATTTGACCGAGTTTCATGTTTTATTCAGTTTTTAATGTTTTTGGGTTTTAGGTTAAGCTTGAACTACCCAGTCCAACCTAGTCCAAAGTTTAAAATTTTAAAAGGAAATTATGTAATTTTTCTTTTATAAAATTAAATAATGTATTTAATCGAGTTTGGTTTATACTCGATTATGCTCAGGCTTGGACTATAGGCCTTAGATCGGGCACAAGCTTGAATACAAAATTTCAAGTAAGCTTTGGGCCTAAGTGGCTCTAAGTTTGACCTGATCCATTACCACTCTTAAATATTGGTTAATATTGCAAAAAATTAAATTGTTGCTTATGCAAAATTTTATAGCAACAACAAACTACTGTTATCATTGCTTATTAATATTACTAAAGGTCATTCTTTAAAAATTGTTGGATTATGTTAGTTTTAAGCAAGGCATTATAAAATCTTACAAATTTAATATTTCCTAAAAAACTTTTTGCTATAATGTCTACAACATTTTGAATGTGGAAATGGAGAAATTTTGAGCTCAAAGACCTATTCATAAAATAGTAACCGAATTAAAAACAGGTGATAAGACTTGTCATCTAGTTATTAAAATGTATGGAAGATCTATGGCATAACATTTTATAAATTAGTGAATAACGCGTCTTGTACTTCCTAATATTACTTCATGTTACATCTCTCTCATCCTTAACATTTAAAGCTAGTGCAGGGGCAAGGAGAAATCAATACAAAGCTACAAATAACAGCCACCAACAACTATAAACACAGTTATAGTTCACTTTCGCTATGGACTTGTATTTATCCCCCTATACTATTGACAACAGGAAAAATAGAATCCTGAAACCCAGATATGGCGAACCTGACATTATTATGAATTCTACATACATTTGAATTTATGTAATCATGGTTGTAATATCATTGCCAAAAAAACTAAAATCATAAGAGGTATTTTAACAAGAATATTTGGCATAACACTTAATTGTGGTTATCAATATACTTATTTGCTGATAGAAGAGCAATGGGAGTTAGCTAAAGCTATTTGTGTAAAGTTGATGATATTTTGTACTATTACTTAATTGTTTTTAGGAACAAATATCCAAATTAATACGTTTGCTTTACTAGCATGTGGAGATTAAACTGGCATTATCTGAGTAGATTTTTTATTTCAATAAGGTCATTCAAACAATGGTAGAGTAAATGATGGAGAAATTTAGTACTTATTAGTTTATCGTTCGTAATGTTATGTCAGCCATTTTTATGTTAGACCATAGGTATAAGATAAAGGGACTTCAATTTCTTATTGATAATTATATAATGATCGGATTGAAGGATAAACATATACCATTAAACAATTATAATATGATTTGTTTAATGATTATCAATCAAAGAGTCAGGTCCCAGTAGTTTAGAATCAATTTCATCTTTTGTTAGTACATCATCATGAAATACAATTTGCAGTTTAAGTTTTCACTTAAAGGACTTTTTTAAGGAAAAGAAAAAAAGTCTAGGACTTCTTATAGTAGAAAAGAGTTTGATAAATATTCAGAAGTACATATTATAACTATAGTTGATAATGAGTATTTTAGCACATTTTCATAGTGGAAGTTGAATGGAGCTCAATATCTAACTATTCAAATAATTGAACAAGACTTGTTAACAAATCTACTACCTACAGTTGTTTTTAAGTCTACTTTTAATTTTAACCGTTAAATATTAAATCTTTTATCATAAATGACTTCTTTTTAAAACTGTAAAAATGCTTATGTGTGCCCTAAGTTGTTTAAATCATAAAAGGGATTTTCTTCTCTCTATGTTGAGTGCCTTCAGCTCCGGTTCTAGCCTCCTTGTGGTAATCTCCATAAGGGTTCTTTAGAAATTTCCTACCTTTCAGTCAACTTTGTTTCTCAAACTGTCATCTAATCCTTTTTATTCTGAAATTTTATTTTTTTCCTTTTTCGTTGTTAACTAAGCCCAATGCAGCCTAACTCGAACGATGATTTCCCCCTTTACCCTTACCAAAATCTTCCTCCCCTATCATCCCTACCAAAAAATAACCCTCTTCTCAACAGCTGATTCAAACCCATTAGATTCAACAGACTCTGTTACCCTTCTCCACTACCTCAAACCCTCCTCTTTCCTCCCCAAATAATACCCTGCAACCTAAGCAACCCCTCACTAGTTCTTCTTCTCCTAATATTTCATAGAACAAAAGCTAGAAACAGGTTATGAGTAAGCCAACTGGTGTAAATCTTCAGTATAACCCACCAAAAGTTATTGATGGCAAACTAGTAATGCTTCTAGATATTGAGACCCTACAGAATGGCGCTAGAATATGGGAATCCTCCCTGGTAGGATTCTTTATGGAACTACGACTTACTTTTCTTATCTTCCAAAAATGGGCAATTAGTCATTGGAAAAATAGAGGACTTTTTAGTGTTCTTCTTACTGAAGACAATCTGGTCTTATTCAATTTTACCTCTCAAGATGAAGCAAATAAGATATTAAAGGAAGGTCCTTGACATGTACCACAACTTCCTCTATTCCTAAAAAAATGGTTGTCGGGTATAAAGCTTGTAAACATTAAGGGGCATAAATTTACATTGTGGATTAACTTATATAGCATTCCATTAAAGTATTGGACTACCCAAAGTCTTAGTTCCTTGGCTAGCTTCATTGGTAGACCTTTATGTATGGATGAAACTACTGCCAATAGGAAGAGAGTTGGCTATGCACGGATTTTTGTTAGTGTAGACAGATCTAAGGAGCTTCCAGACTATATTCCAAGTATACGGCTTGGTATTGACAATGCCTTGCAAGAAGACATGATTTATGTCTCATATATTTGGAAACCCTCAGTTATTATGCAAGAGAAGGTATGGAAACCAACTGGTAAGGTTTTTCTAAAGGCAATTATGCAGAACTAATAGGTCTTGAAAATGGTTTTAGCTGCCCAAATGCTCCTCAACTGAACCTGGATGATACCGTTCAAGTAACTGAGGAAAAAAATCAAAACACCTCCATTAAATGAGTGGGGAACATAATGTGTTCAGGTGGTGGATACAGAGAATGTCATCCATGAGGAGCCTAATGTGTCAGAACAAGTCCAGGTTGTTGATAAGGAGAGGGTTCTCTAAAATGAGGCAGTTTTAACAAATGTTACCCACCTTGGGGTAAAATAGACTCACTACATAAGGAGGATGCTACTTTTTACGCCAACTCCTCCAATGAAAAGTTCACTGATGGAAGTGAGCTTGAAAACCTTCAAAATGTGACTAGTACAAGAAGTCATAGGAGTGGAAGGAGGAAAGAGGCCAAAGGTAAAATTATAATGTTATGTTAGTCTGGAATGTTTGTGGTATTAATTGCCCAGAAAAGCTAAATGTTTTTAGGGATTTTGTTGGGAGGATTAAGTCTCTTATTGTAGTTTTGCTGGAAACTAAAATTAGGTATAAGAATATGAATAAGGTAAAGATCTTTGGTTCTTGTTGGTCCTTTTTATCAAACCATCGCTATCATAATTATGACATAATCATTATTGGCTTTAATGCTAATTTTGTCAAAGTGGAGGAGATACTTTCTAATGAGCAATTGATACATCTTAAAATCCATTCCATCTTGGAAGGAACTGCTATCTACTCTTCTTTTGTTTATGGATTCAACACTGCATTTCAAAGAAGCTCTCTATAGACCACTTTAAAAGGCATTCAAAACACCCTATTTGGTCCCTAGATGATAGCAAGTGATTTCAATTCTACAATCTTCAGATCTGAAGTAGAAAGATCTAAAACTATATGTGCAGTAGATGGGTGTAACTGATCTCAAAATGGAAGGTTACTTCTTCACATGGTCTAATAAACAAAAGGATTCTTTGTTGATTTAGAAAAAATTGGATAGGACTCTTGTTAATAGGGAATGGCTTCTCCAACTTGCCAATAGTAAGGTGGTAGTCATAGATCCTCTCTTCTCTGATCATACTCATATTCTAGTTGAGGGACTCTTCCAGAAGTTCTCTACCCCACATCCCTTTAGATTTAATAACTATCTTGTTAAAGTGGATGGATTCGATGATGCAATCATGAGGGGTTTATCAGTTCAAGTTTTAGGCTTTAGGCAATTCATATGCTGCCAAAAATTAAAGCAATTAAAGTTAAGTTGAAGATATTGAAAGCTTCTCGGTCCCCTAGTACTCAAACTGCTATTGATATTGCTATGGAAAGCTTAGCTACAACTTAAAGTTTACTCTCTCATAATACCAATGATTTGGATCTTCTTTCGAAGGAAAAGCTGGAACTTGATCACTACCTAAAAGCAGTCCAAGATCCTTTCTCACTCATCCACCAAAGGGCTCGGATTAATTGGCTTAGGGAAGGGGATAGAGCTTCCAAGTTCTTTTTCAATTCCCTGTCTGATAGAAGGAATGTCAATAAAATATGCTTGATTACCAGTATGGAGGGAAGAATTCTCAATGATCAACCAAGTATCATAGAGAAAGCTATTAATTTCTATAGAGGGCTTTTGGGTTCAAACATGGGTTATATTTCCTCTATGGACTCTATCAAGGACATTATTATTAACAAAATCTCACCTGAAGCTGCTAGGAAATTGGTGGAAGACATTATAGATGATGAGATCAATGCTACAGTTTTTGCAATGAATAGGATGAAAGCTTCTAGACTAGATGGGCTCAATGGCTTTTTCTTCCAAAAGACATAGTCTATTATAGGACCAATGGTAGGAGAGGTCATTCATGATTTTTTTTGTTAAAGGGGTGCTCCTTAAAGAGTTTAATAAAACATTTCTCTGTTTAATTCCCAAAACTCTGAGCCCCTCTACTTTAGGTGATTTCAAGCCAATTGCATGCGCTAATTTTCTCTGCAAAATCATTGCAAAGATATTAACAAAGCGGTTGAAGGAAGTTCTTAATCTCATTATTAGTGAAAATCAAAATGCCTTTACGAAGAATAGAGATATTGTTGATAACATTCTTATTGCTCAGGAACTTCTTAAAGGATATACTAGCAAGAACTCCCTCTATAACTGTGCTGTTAAAACTGATTTCAACAAAGCTTTTGATTGCATCAATTAGCGTTTCCTATTCAGGGTTCTTAAAAGGTACAATTTTCCTGATCTTTTTATTAACTAGATTAAGGTTTGTGTCACAATCACTGCCTACAATGTACTTATTAATGACACACCTTTTAGAATTTTCAAAGGGAAGAGAGGAATCAGACAAGGGGATCCCTTGTCCCTTTACTTATTTATCCTATGTATGGAAGTGCCCTCGCTAATGACTGAGGCCAAAGTCTCTCATAATCCTAAATTCAAGTTCTACTCCAAATGTAGAAGACTTTTACTCACCCTTCTTTATTTTACAGATGATCTTATTAGATTGTCCAAAGCACATCCAGACTCTATTAAGTTACTAATGGACACTCTCAATGAGTTCTCTAAGATGTCAGGTCTTAAGGTGGACTTTCACAAAGCCACTTTATACTCTCTACTACAGCAGAACCTCTCCAAGACACTATTTCCTCTCTAACTGGTATGGATAGGAAAAATCCTCCTCTACAGTATCTAGGTCTTTCTATTTCCACTAAAAGGTTTTCCTTCAATGACTATCTATCTCTTATTGAAAAAATTCGAAGGAGACTCGACAAATGGACTAATATATTTTTATCTTACGGTGGAAGAGTCCAACTTATTAAGTCTGTTCTATGTTCCCTTCATCTTCATTGGAGTACTTACTTCCCTTTGTTAAAGAAACTACTCAAAACCATGGAGAAGATGAAGAGGGATTTCTTATGGGGTAAAGCAAATGGAAGTTTTGGTTTTCATAAATTTAAATGGACTGATCTGTGGAAACCAAAGGTGAAGGAGGTCTAGGAATCATTTCTGCAAGAGTTGCTAATAATGTCTTTTTTATTAAGAGGCTTTGGAGAATGATCTAGGATAAGCATTCATTATGGATGAAATGGATTCATAGTTAATTTTTAAAAGGGAACAACATATGGTCCCTATCTATAAGGCCATCCTATTTTTAGTTCCTTAATCAGATTTTAAAAAGAAGTAAAGAAGTTACTAACGATGTTTTCTATAAAATTGGGAATGGACAAACTATTTTCCTATGGCACGATAATTGGATGGCTTCGATCCTCTTCCCTCAATCCCCATTGCTATTTATCAATCAAAATGAATGACTTCAATTTCTTGATGCAATCCATCATCTTAAACCTTCATACCTTCCTAATTTTAACTCTCAAGATTGTTTTCTATGGAAAGGGTCTCCTAGTAAGAGCTTCTCTAGCAAAATCTACAGGAAATGGTTCTATCGCTTTGATCCAGATGATCCTTAGGGCAAGGTTATCTGGTGTAATAATCTCATACCAAGTTATACTTTCCTTCTATGCCTGGTGGTCAGGAATAGAATAGCAACAATGGATAGACTTCAATTTATCTAAATTTTGGATCAAATATGATGTCTGTGTAAGAGAGAAACTGAAACTATCTATTCTTTCTATGCCCTTTTTCCAGTATTATCTGGAACAGGATCAGAAAATTTCTCTCTTGGTGAGGGTCTTCTAATTCACTCATTAAGATAACTAAGTTCCTAGTAGAAGCACAAGCTTCCACTCCACTCTGGAAGAGGAAGGTGTTATTTCTTGCCATATCTACTTAAAAGATATGGAAAGAAGATATGGAAAGAAAGGAATCAGCGAAAATTCCAAAACATAGAACGATCGGCTGATTTAGTGCTACGATCAATCATTCAGAAGGGGAGAGAATAATATTCATGTTGGGAAATGGAACAAGATCACTCGAGACAAAGGAATAAGAGTTAGATCTTACTTAAGGAAGTTCGTTACCGCAAGTCACTGGGCGAGTCCATCAGCTCCTCCATACCCTCTACAAAGGTAAAGGAAGATGGGTAAAGTACCCATATTCAGATGAATTTTTTATATAATTGATTTAATTTTTTGCAAATGAAGATATAAATAGTTAAACTTTCATAAACTTGTGTAGTTTTTTTGTATCAACAAAAAAATACTCCATATCATTAACTATATCCTCTAATATAATGCGTTTAGATAAACTTAATTACTTTAGTTTCTCCAAGTCCATTAATCATTGATTATTATGCATGGAACAAGCTAAAAACTCCATAGTACAAGATTAAAAAAATTCAAAGGTTAAGTTTTTATTATACCATTTCATACACAAACTCTGGAAACATTTTCATAGTTTGGATTTCCAGATGATTTCTCTAATTTAAGAATTGTATATATTAAAGTTCCAAATAAATGATTAGTAGACAAGGAATTAGGTATCTAAATAACTATTTAGTATCATGACTTTAACTAATATTTGGTTTTTAATGTGTTTTGATTAGTTTGTTAGTATAATGATTCTTATATATTGTATTACTTTTATTTACTTTTTTATATAATTGATTTAATTTTTTGCAAATGAAGATATAAATAGTTAAACTTTCATAAACTTGTGTGTTTTTTTATCAACAAAAAAACTCCATACGATTACCTCTATTCTCTAATACAACGTGTTTAGATAAACTCAATTTTTACTTCAGTTTCTCCAAGTCCATTAATCATTGGTTGCTTTGCATGGAACAAGCAAAAACTCCATAGTAGTACGAGTGAAGAAATATTCAAAGGTTGAGTTTTTTATTATACTTTTTCATACATGAACTTTGGAAATATTTTCATAGTTTAGATTTCCATATGATTTCTCTAATTTTTGCTCCTAAGAATTAGATTGTATTAAAGTTCCAAATAAATGATTAGTCAACAAGGAATCAAGTATCTAAATAACTATTTAGTATTGTAACTTTAACTAATATATGGTTTTTAATGTGTTTTGATTAGTTTGTTAGTATAATGATTCTTATATATAGTATTTGAGCCCTTTTGTTTGCAATAATGATAGATGAACTCACCAAAAATATTTAAGGGGGTGTGCCTTATTATATGTTGTTTGCTAACGATATTGTCTCAGTGGATGAGATAAAAGAGCGTGTCAATGTCAAGTTAAAACATTGGAGGGATATGTTTAAGTCCAAGGGTTTTAAATTAAGTAGGACTAAGACTAAGTACTTATAGTATAACTTTTCAGGCCATAAAGTAACTTTCGATATAGAGGTAAAAATTAGTTCATAAGTTATACCACAGAAAGAGTATTTTTAAGTATCTAGGGTCTATCATCCAAAGCAATGGAGAGATTGATGAAGGTACAATCCACCGTATCGGATCAGGGTGGTTTAAATGGAGAAATGCATAAGGAGGTTTATATGACAAGAAGATAACAGTCTGTTGGATATATAACCTTACTAGAAGAAAGGTCAAGAATGTATTGGTAAGAGATAAATTAAAGGTGATTAGTATTATTGAAAAATTAAAAGAGATGAGGCTTTGGTGGTTCAGACATGTTAATAGTACTTAGAGATTATAAGAAGAAAAAAGGAAAATCTAAAAAGAATTTAGGAAAGTAATCAAGAATGATATGGCTTTGCTGAATCTTACTGAGCACACGATCCATAACAAAAAATTTTAGTGTATTGGGATACGAATAAAAGATCTCACATATAGAGGTCTTTCTTGTTCTCCTAAGTCTTCTATATATTTTTCTTTGAGTCTTTCGTTTTATAGTGAGCCTTATTTTATTGATTATACAGTACTTTCCTCCTAGTTATTTAGCCTAAGTGGTGTCTTAGTCTAATTTATGCACTTGTCTTTTTCTTGGTTTGTGTATTTATTTATGTTTTATTGTTAATATTTAATATGTTCTATACGTATTGTATTATATATTGAATTACATATTTTTATTGTTTTTGTAGGTGTATTTATTTGTGTTACATGTGGGCCTATCAAAAATAGTATCTCTACTTAGTAAGAATAAGGCTACATACTACTGAACCTCCTCATACCCCACATCTTTGCGAGACTCTCACTGAATGTTGCTATTGTTGTTGTCTTTGACACAAGTTTCTGCCATAAAAAAAGGAATTGTTTTGATTTGATGAGCTTGTTAGGTTTTCCTACACTAACGGAAAATATTATTGAACATATAATTCTTTTTTACCTAGAAAAAACATATAAGTCTTTCTTTACTCATTCTATGGAATTTTTTACTTCTTTAAATATTATGACATTACTCATCCTATATGGTAGTTGTTAGAATAATTTACTTTCGGTTCATCCCTTTTATTGGATAGGGTTGGATATTGAATGGTGGTAACGTATTGGTGTCTAAAGGGTTTAGTAGCCTGAGGAAAAGATCTATTGACTATCAGATCTATTCGATTTACTTTTTGTTTAATGCACAGTTTGAGAAGGATGACCCTATGTTTGTTCTTTAAAATGTGACCTCTTTCTTTGGCATTTTGATTACAACCCCTATATGTTCATTCATCCAAATTTCTGACAAGTGAAGTGATTATGAACACATATTGTCACCAGAACATTCTTTATATTGTGTTTCCTCTTGTACTTTGTTCTATGTAGAAGTAATATGCTTGAATTTTATGATTAATAAATCCTTTAAATCATATTTTGGAGCTATAAATTTTTACTTAGTTGGATTGGATTATGTCTCTTGTTATAGTTCATCAAAGAGTATGGATTGGGATGATTTAGAATGGTGATTGGGAACTGTTGCTCTTGGTGAAAGCCACCGAAGAAAAAGTTAGATTTGACAGAAGAAATAGTTTGCAGAAATCTGGAGGTTCTAGTTTGATTGTCTGGTGCTTTTCTCCTCGCTAGCAACTAGGTATCTGCGATTGAAGAAGCAGGTGTGACAATAGGCGTTTTCAATGGGAGAAGGCAGCATCGTCAGAGATCAGCTCCTAGCGATAGAAGCAGCATGCATTTGGCAACTGCTAAAGCCAAGGACATAGTAGCAGCATCTGACGTTATAAACACAATAGGCAATGGTTAAAGCAAGGGTGGCGGCGACACCCCTTGATTCATTACCATCATCTCTGGAGGATTATCCCCTGGTTGTGACCCAACCTATTCAAAGGGAAATTTCAAAAATCCGAAATTTAGTTAGGCTAATTAACTTAATTAATTAGGCAAATTATATTTAGAGTTAAATTTAATTTTATTAAATTTATATTTAACCTTAGAAAAATATTTTAAAATTTTTAATAATTAATTTTCAATAAGTGGGTTCCAAATGCCATAAGGCTCTTATATGGTATTGTAGAATCCACAGTAATATCAAAATATTATAAGTTTCTTACATGGGAAAGTACGTGTTATATCCTCGTCATGTTTTCGGTTA
>JAOQMP010000004.1:8121320-8142767 GCA_027563575.1 Erythroxylum pedicellare
AAATAGAAGTGTTGGATTTGAAAAATGGAAATCATCTGGAAATTTTCTGGGAATGAATAGTAACAGTGTTGAATTTTCGAGCTGAAACTTCCGTGAATTTTCTGTATTTATCTAGATAGATTTGGAAAAAACTGTCTTTTTAAAATTTTTAGATCTTTCTTTAAGCTTTCCCTTGATATAAAGTTTGCAAAATTTGGAGTTCTGAATCAAAAGTTATGGTGTTTAGAAGTTCAGATGTCGGTAGAGAAGAAGAATGGAAAATTGCACGACAGTGACATTGAAGGTTAGCCAAAAAGCACCATCGTGCAAAAGCACGACGACAACTTTGGAGGTGAAGAGAAATTTTCACCGTCGTGCATTTGGGATTTTGTCTTTTACTGAACAATCTTGCTTCTTTTGACCATAACTTCTTCTCTAGACCTCCAAATGATTTGATTCTTGAACCATTAGATTTGAAAGACATTTTTATACATCTCCATAAAAATTGGTAGCATTATGAAATGAATTAAGAAAGATTGAGTGAAAAAAATGGGACGGGTACAGTGAGTGTGCTCTTAAATAATATGAACTGGTGTTCTTTCATTGAACATACTTCAATATTTTGATTATATATGGATTTATAGGATTCCAAATGAGATTATTTTTGATTTGGAGTAAACTAGAGATATAGTGATACAAATCATATGAAAAAGTAGAATTGTGATTCAGTCTCTAAGATGTTGAATTTCTGGATGGAAATTGTGCATAGTATAATATTTTTGAATGTGGATAACCTGATAATGTTTGAGGTATATTTTCCAAATTATTGAACCAAATTGATTGATTTTGGTGTCAATGGAAAGATAAGACATAGAGGAACACTTTTCTAGAAGAGAGTATGCCCAAATTATATCAGTTTCACCTTCTGATTGAACATGAACAGTAGACCCAAAAGGGGTGTCTTGGAAAAAATTCTGAAATGATTCAATGAGAAAGGAATGAAGATTTAATGGTTTTGGTGATGCATAAACCTAAGTATAAACATTGTGCATATTTCATTTCATTCATGTTCATTATTAAACACTTATGATTGTACAGATTGTGATATATGTGTATGTTATTGGGATTAGTGGAGCAATTGGAACGTCAACCTCCAGACATTGACGACACTTCTAGGATTTTAGCTTCAGGAACAACTTGTGAGTAATCTAGACGGTTTCTCTCAATTATTGTTTGCTTAAATGTTGTTATGAATGGCAAATGAATGTGATTGATGGTGTTGGTTTCCGAATAGGAGGTCTGATGAATGTGATGTATGAATGAAATATTGAAGTGCTCATTGAATATAAATTGGACGGAATAAGTGTTTTCTTGACTTAAGTGTTGAATGCCAGACTAAGGTCCAATGATAATGTGAATGAGATGTGATAGTGAATATGATTGTGTGACATAGAGTACTTTCAATTGATCGAATATATATGATGCATTTCATTATATGAATGCATGATCAGATAATGGGAGTTGTGACCAGAGTAGCTACCGATCAAAGCTTAAAGCTCAACGTGTGAAAAAGAGCCTTGAGCTCAAAAGTGATTCAGAGCCTCAGGCTCAACGTTTAATGAGCCTTATATAGGACAGGGCCTTATATAGGATAATTATCAATGAGTCTGGTATCTAATAGATACGGGACAGTTAGGCACTCAGTCACAATAACATAATAATTGAAAAAAATATCTCATGAGCATTTCATGTGCATTTTGTTAAGTATGTTTGCTGGATTAAAATGCTAAATTTGCCTATGCTTAAGGGAAAATGCGATACTGACGTAAAGTGCAATTTGTGTGAAATATTTGTTATGTGAAATGAAGTGTTGCGTGAATTGAGTGAACCATCGATGATGGTTACCTCATTGAGTTCGCAAAACTCACCCAAAATTTGCAAATATTTTTCAAGTTCAGAAGAATACCCTATTAGGCAATAGGAGTATACCTACTGCAGGCAAGGGAAAGATAGAGGTCGGGATCAGTTCGTGCCTGCATTGTATTTCTTTATTTTTGTACCGAATTGTATTTTCCGCAACTTTTGTATCGAATAATGTGTTCCGAAAACTTCTGCTCAATGTGTATTTGAACTATATTGTAACGAAAAGACATTATGTCTAAAGTTTTTTGTATTTAGGAAAGGGCCTTAATGGCTATTGAAAGTTTTGCTGATTGTATTATTATGATTGAAAAAGTTTATCACTAAAGTGGGCCCAAATTTGGTTATGGATTTTCGTACGTTATGTTCGCGGTTTCAAAGAAAATAAATTATACTGATTTTGAATGATTGAGTGATCTAGCATGCCATCCCCGTGGGGCACAAACTCGAATATCACCCATCGATGTTAGGTTCAGGTCTTGCGGGAGTGGGGTGTTACAGAACTACCTTCACCTCAAAACCTTTGGATGCAGTTGTTTTCCCTATCTCATACATTACTCTCATCATAAATTCAAATTTCACACCACTAAATGTGTCTTTCTTGGGTATAACTCAATGCGTCAAAGTTACAAATGTTTGACTAATCAAGGGAAAATCATAATGTTGAATTCAATGAGGAAGAATTTCATTTTCTCAACTCTTGCCCACACATTCAAATTATCCTATAGCTTCACCAAGTCTTCCTACCTTCACTCTAACCTCAACTCCAATCGGTACAACTTTACCTTTATCAAAGGTTGTCACAAAAGACTTTTCTTCAACAGAATGGTCTCACTCAACTGAATCCTTCAACAGATAGGTAAGCTCTCAAAATCCTAGCTCACCATTACATTCTACATCCTCACCAAATAGAAAAAATACTTTACCTAATTTCATTCTATCAATCATACCAAACACTGAATCAAATCCTTCATTTCCACACATACAAAATGTTCAACTTATGCAAAATCGATCTAAAAGTGGAATTTTCAAACTCTATTCCTTCTCACTTACTTTAAATCCACAAACTAAACCTACAATAGTTTCTGAAGTTATAAACAGTCCTATATGGTTTCAAGCTATACAAGGTGAATTCAATGCTCTACAATAGAATCACACTTGGACACTTATCGCCTATGAGCCTACCATGCAAATTCTTAGCACAAAATGGGTGTTCTGGACTAAATATAATGCTAATGGGACTGTCTCTAAGCACAAGGCCAGATTTGTTGCCAAAGGGTTTAGTCAAACCCCTAGCATTGATTTTTCAGAAACTTTCAGCCCTGTTATGAAAGCCTCAACAATAAAAGTAATTCTTTCACTTGCTATCTCCCCTATGTTTTGCTTTCAAATCCTTGTGGCTGGTTTATATAAACAGTTTCATGTAACTCCCCATCTAGAAGTTGACATCAATAATGCATTTCTACATGGGGAGTTACATGAAACTGTTTATGCAAACCAGCCACAAGGATTTGAAAGCAAAACATAGCCGCATCATGTATGCAAACTGGATAAAGCTCTCTATGGATTGAAACAAATAAGTTGACATGAATAATGCATTTCTACATGGGGAGTTACATGAAACTGTTTATATAAACTAGCCACAGGGATTTGAAAGCAAAACATAGCCGCATCATGTATGCAAACTGGATAAAGCTCTCTATGGAATGAAACAAGCTCCTAGGGCTTGGTTTCACAAATTGAAACAAGCACTATCTTAGTAGGGGTTTTTCACAACTCAAGGTCAGATACTTCTCTATTTTACTCAAACAAAAATGGAACCATTACAATACTACTAGTCTATGTAAATGATATTCTAATCACAGGAAATTCATCTCAAGCAATTCATGCAATTATTAGTCAATTACAGGAATCATTTATATCTTTCACAGAAACAATATATCGAAGATTTATTTACCAGAACAAACATATCATCATGCAAGCCTTGATCCACATCAATCACTTCGGCAACCAAGTTGTCTCTACAAGATGGCACACCATTTGAACTCTCAAAGCTCTACTGAGGTGCCATAGGAGCTCTTCAGTATCTATGCAATACAAGACCAGACATCAGCTTCATAATTAACAAATTAAGCCATTTTTTACAAAATCCTTTAAACACACACTGGATTGCATGTAAAAAGATTTTGTATTACTTGAAGGGAACCTCAAATCTGGGTCTGTTCTTTCAATCATCATCGTCGCCTCTTGATCTCCATACCTACAGTGACTCTAACTGGGCTAGCTCCCTCTATAATCGTAAATCAACAATCGAAGGATGCGTATTCCTAGGGAGAAGCCTAATTTTCTGGAACTCTAAGAAACAAACGACAGTGGCACAGTCCAACACTAAGGCAGAATACTGAGCCCTATATCAGGTATTAACCGAACTCATTTACCTCACATCTCTGCTATTTGAGTTAGGTTTTCTCTCCCTCACAAGCCCATTTTGTGGAGCGATAACAATAAAGCTTGATCCCTAGCTTAAAACCCACTCTTTCACTCAAGAATAAAACACATCGAAGTAAACGTACACTTTATAAGAGACAAAGTGGAGAAAGGAGAACTAGAAATTAGATACGTTAATACCGAAGATTAACTCGCTGACAACCTCACAAAACATTGTATATAGAATTTCTTTTTTTCTCTAATATATATAGAAGTTATTGTTGCATAACATCTCGAACCATCTTCCCTAACATAGTCTTATATGAAGATTGCACCTCTATAATCTTTCTACATTTTGTAACACGTAGGGTAGACCTTATTATATGTCCCGGATTGTTTATGAAAGGGTTAAAAATGAAGAAAATACGGAATACCTGATTTCAGTTCTATCTAAACTTTTGAAGTATTTTTCAAGGCCAAAACGAGCTCCAATCTCCCGGGAACTTTACGAAAAATGTTCAAGGACAGGTCGTTAATTCCTTTCTACAGTTTTCTCAAAACATAAGTGCTCTTAACAGGTTAGAGGATCCGTATGTTTACGAATGATGAAAGCAACAGCAGGAGACCTTAACCTTTATATATAGCTTCCATATCGGCTTCCCCATCACAAGCTCGATGTGGGTGTGGCCCACACTAATTAGGATCCATTTTTCTCCTGAACTTACCTATTGATTTAATCATTTATTAGGTCACTTTATTACCTTTGTTTGGATCAAATTACATAACTTAACCGATAAGTTATTGAAAATCTGAAAATACACTTAATAGTTGTCCAAATTTAGAAGGAAGGAAAAAAACTGTCAAACATTCTCCCCTTGGATAATTATTAATTGCAGTTTTGACTCAAGTTTAAAAAAATTGGTTAAGTCACGCTACTATATTGGTACCAAATTTTAAAAATTAAAAACATTTGATCCAAAAGTAATGAAAGTCTAACAGTCTTTCCTGCAAGGCTTTCGATATCAAAAAATATCAAACATATGTTTCATGTGTGACACAAGTCCAATATAATCACGAATATCTAATATTTTACTAACATGAATGGGAAAATGGAGTGTAGCAAACTAGGATGATACCTGTATGATCTAAAACATATCATCTTCGCTTGTAGGTCTCGATTTCTCCAACTTTATGCTAAACTGCATGTGCTAAACTGTAGCAGAGAAATCATGTTTTCTCTCACTGAATGCTAAACAGTATTAGCGAAAACTTGTTTTATCTTACTGAATGCTAAATAGCATTAGATAAAACCTTTATATTCTTCAACTTTATGCTAAATTACATTAGAGAACACCTTTATGGGATTGAAAACTTATATCCCTTTATGTCATGTTAAATTTATGGATCTTTATACTAAACTGTATGTGTCAAAATAAAATAGGCTCAAGGTCAATCTTTACATATGCCTAATGACCTTTAAAGTGCTTAAAATCAACACAATCTTAAGTTTTTCATATGTATTATGACTATACATAAGAACAGTTATTACTGAGGATAAAAAGATGATCATCTATATTAATAAATAATCATAATGTCATAATACATCAAAAAGTACAAACTTTAAAGGAGAAAATACAATGATCCATAACTACTACTGTTTAAGGACTTTAACACACCCATACTAGATACATGTTTAACAAACACTAGTGGGTGAAGTCCTTTAATCAATGGATTAGCTAACATCTCCTTAATCCTGATGTGCTCCACTTCAACGTCACCCTTCTAAATCAACTCCTTTATGGTCAAGTACTTGACCTCTAAATGCTTACACTCTATGATATTCTTGTTGTTATTACTGAACAACACTGCAACAAGATTATCATAATATAACTTAATGGGTCTAGCTATCGAATATACCACAAACAATTCAGAAATAAAATTTTTGATCCAAACTACCTGTGTAGTAGCTCCATAAGAGGCAACAAAATCTGCATGCATGGTCGAGAATGTTACTAGTATCTGCTTAACACTTTTCCACGATACTGCATCATCTGCCAACATAAAAATGCACCCTAAAGTGGATTTTTTGATCATCTGAACATATAGTAAAATCGGAATCTATATACCCTGTGAGGTTTAAATCGTTGACTTTCCTGTATGTCAATGTGTAATCCTTGATACCCTTTAGGTATCTCAGCACTCACTTAGCTGTATTCCAATGGTCTACACCTAGGTTAGCCAGATATCAACCCAGCAATCCAACAACAAATGCAATGTCTGCTCTAGTGCACACCTGAGCATACATTAGGCTACCAACTGCATTAGAGTATGAGACATTCCTCATAGCTTCTGTCTCAACTTCATTGTTTGGACACTGTGCGAAAGATAATCTCTCACTATGAGAGATAGGTGCTACAACAAGTTTACAATCAGCCATATTAAACCTTTGTAGCATTCGCTCAATATATGCTTTTTTGTGAGAGGCTTAATGAGTGTTGAGATCTGTCCCAGTAAATCTACATATTAAGGATAAAACATGCTTCACTTAAATCCTTCATGCCAAAGTGTTTGGCCAAAAGTTCATTTACCTCATGTAACTTGGTCAAATCATTTGACGCGAACAAGATATCATCCGCGTACAGTAATAGAAAGATAACTTTTCTCCCCCTCACCTTATAGCATAAGCATCTTTCCACTTTGTTTTTCATAAAGCAAAATGAGGTCAAAACCTCATCAAACTTTAGGTACCATTGTTTAGAAGTCAGACCGTCTATTGATTTAGTCAACTTACAAACTTTATCAGTTGCATTTTGATCCTGAAACCCTTCAAGTTGCTCCATATAAACCTCCTAAAAAAGGACACCATTCAGGAAAGCAATCTTAACGTCCATCTAATGTAGCTCCATGTCTTAATGAGCTATTATTTCCATAATCACTCTAAATACATCATTCGAGGATACAGGAGAGAAGGTAACATTAAAGTTAACTCCTTTTCTTTGAGTAAATCCCTTGGCAACCACACGCGCCTTAAACCGCTTAACTTGACCCTATGTGTCCTTTTTGGTCTTAAATAACTATTTACAACTGACAAGTTTGCAATGTTGAGGTAAATCAACAAGCTCCCATACCTTATATATTGCATCTCATCATTCATAACTTCTACCATATGTCCACATAGGGTCAGAAATGACTTCTATAAAAGTAGATGGATCCACAACATATCCTATGTCATAGTCTTGCTTACCCAAATAAACTATGTAATCTGGTGAGATAAAAGGTCATCTCTCTTTGGTGGATTTGCGCAACTGCATAGGTTCTTGTACCTAAAAAATCTATTCCTAAACAGGCGTAGGTTCTTGTGCCTGTATAGGCATGATACTTGGACCTTCATCCATCGAACCTGATTGTATGAGAAGCGGATACAAAATAATTATAGTATCCATAATGTTATCACCTGGAGGATGTAAAGATCCTCCCTCATCATAGACATCATATTCTAGAAACTTAGCCACCTGTGATTCCACTATTCTGACCCCTCTTCTTTACAGGAAAATCTATAGTCCTTAGAGTGGTCGGGATAACCTACTAGATAGCAACGAGTGGAACGAGGTTTCAATTTTCTCTCATAAGGATTATATAACCTTACCTTAGAAGGGTAGCCCCATACATGAATGAGTGCTAGGCTTGGCTTCCATCCTTTCCAGAGTTTAAAAGGCATTTTGGATACTGATTTACTTAGGACTCTATTTAAGATATACAATGTTGTCTTGATGGCTTTGCTCCAAAGGTATTCGGGTAGGTTATTCTTGCTTTGCATTGACCTCATCATGTCTTTTAGGGTGCGATTACACCATTCGGGCACACCTTTTTTCTCAGGACTATCTGGCATAGTGAACTGAGCCACTATTTTAACTGATTCCATATACCTAGAAAATAGACCCTTTTCTTGTCCTGTAACTCCATGTCTGACATAGTATTTCCCTCCCCTGTCAGATCTTACAATCTTTATTGATTTTTCTAACTGGTTCTCAACCTTAGTCTTAAAGATCTTGAACTTATCAATAACTTCAAATTTTTCCTTAAGTAAGAACACATAACTATAGCGGGAATAATCATCTATAAATGTTAGAAAATATCTAGCATTGCATGTGACTATGTAGGGACCACTAACGTCTGTATGTATAAGGTCTAATAAACCAAAAGCATCAGTTGACCCTTTTTTCTTTATTTTGGTCAACTTACCCCTACAACAATCAATACATGTTTTTAAATCACTGAAGTCTAGAGTTGGGAGAATGTTATCCTTTATCAATCTCTTAACCCTCTCCCTGAAAATGTGGCCCCTTAGTAATGCTGGACTGTCTAGTCTAAATCTTAAAAGAGGGTTTAGGTTTCTTACTCTTACCCTTAGGCTGTTGGGGCTTAATCTTCCCCTTTGCCTTTGGTAACTGCAAACATGGCTGTATGAGGAGAACCCTTAATCTTCTCCTCCATTGTAGCATACTGGGAAATCAAGGTATTGATGTCCCAGGCCTCTCCCTGAGAGATGTAGGAGGTAGTCAACATCTCAAACTCTCGAGGGAGAGTATTTAGTGCCTGATGCACTATGAGATTATCAGGAGTTGGTACATCAAGTATCATGATAATTACTCTTGAATGCCTTATTCTCCTGTATACTTCATGGAGAATAGCTCTTTAATCAAGGTCCTCTACTCCGCATGAGAAGACACCTTGTATCTCTGGGAAATGCCATTTATAAACTCCTTCCCTATGGTCGTATCCAGTAATCTACTCAGTAGATGATCTAGGATCGACCTTTTAATGGTCAAATACCACATCCTATTTGACCGTTCCCAGATCACCATAACTTTCATGAGCTGATATTAGTAAATGGAGAAGGTCTCTTAATGTGCATTGCCATACTGACGTCAGCCATCTCCAGTGTAAACTCCACATCTTTCTCCCACTTCTTGAAATTGAAACCATTTAAGGTCTTAATGGCAACAGTATTGTTGTTTACAGAAAAGGTGTCTGCAAGATAGAAAAGACAATGTAAAAATCAATTTAATTGTAAGACAATAGTGATAACAATATCTATACAGAGAATCCAATCACATATATTATGAAACACCTGTGGGCTGAATACATAATATACGCAATTAGACCTCTACATAAGAGCGATCAGAGTATAAGTCATCAACTCTTATGACACTGCCACCTTAGTAGATCAGTCAAGCAATAACTTTCCTTCATTTAATGCTTTTATATACATCTCAAGATCTCATATAAGGTCAACACCTGTGGGTAGAATAACCAAACATGAGACCAGAGATCTCCCCCAACATATACATAGTACAATCCAAATACTGACTTGAAAGGCCACTGTGGTGACTACAATCTTACCATTATCCAAAAAGACCACAAATACAAGAGATACATCTTTATGTCATCCTCACATTCTATATGAGCATAATGTAGTGAAAATCATTTAAAAATGCAAAAAATCAAATGCATAGTCAAATAATCACATATTAGTACTAAAAACTTTGTCTTTAAACTTTATTTGAGACTTTAATTTAAAACTTCTCAATGAGAGTGACTATCATACTTTTCTGATTACCGAACCTACCACACGAGACACGAAACCTTAAGCGTCTCCTTTATGTGTAGTTTGGAGAATGAAAATGCACTTAAAACGAACTTGAAAAAGCTTTAAAAACTTTTTTAGAAACCAATTATCAACTTAAAAAATCCAGAAAAATAGAAAAATCACTTTAAAAATTCCCTCAACCTGAAAACTGACCTAAAAGGACTCGAGACACCTTTACAAATTTTTTTAAAATTTCCTTTTTTAGGATCTGACTTTTGCATGATGTCAGCATCACTATAGCGTTGACGTCATCGCAACACTGTGCACTGACATCAGCTGACGTCACCCTATGTGTGGCCACGAGGTGCGGGTGTGTTGCACGCTCATTGACCAATGCACGCTAGAATCAATGATTAAGAATAAAAAAAATCAATGAATAAACAAGATTTAGGTAATATATCCTCTAAGACTTTATCATGTTCGACTTCATCTTGATTTGATGAACAATTATAGTTTTCTAGACTAGTAAGAATTCCTAAGTTATAATTATATTCTTTTTGGAGACATATAAATCCTACCATTAGATTGAATTAATTGAAATCTCTTTTTAATCAAGACAACTTAAGAATATATTAATTTGTTTTATTAATTCTCGAAACAAGTTTTATCTTAACCTAAGAAGATCTTATCGTTCTCTCTCAAATAACTCACACTTAACTCTCTTTATCTATATTATGATTTCATCTCTTGAATCTTAATGCATGAATCAAATAATCTAATTTTCAACTCTCATTCATTCAATTTAATTAATTATAAAACATGAATAAATCTTAAGAAAACTAGGAATTCATTAAACCAAAAGATATATCAATAAACTAGGAATTCATTAAACCAAAAGATATATCAATTGAACATATTACATGTCCATCCCACCTAAATTTATATGCCAATTAGTTTATAACTAAACAGAAAAGAACAAAATAAAAATAAGAAAGAAAATAAGAATGAGAAATCATTATTTTAAATCTTAAATCTTGAATTTTTGATTAAACACTTATTGAATTATTATTCTTCTTCTAAGCTTGACTTGTTCTTAATTAACAAGTATAGTAGAATGGCTTCTAAGTGACTTTTCACTACTTTTAAATCCTCCTCTGACCTAAAAAACTCTCTATGTCCTATTTACCTCCTTTTAATAATTTAAAACCCTAATTTTTAATTAGTAACATGAGTCAAAAATGGGACTATGTACTATCCATAATATTTTTCCATATTCTATATTTACAAAAATATTAGCACTACTAATATGAGACCAACATGAGGACGTGTTCGGTCTATATTACTTGATCAAGTGTAGAGCATAGGCATATTTAAGGTGCCAAAAGAGGAACAAATGACACATCTTGAAACATAACTTTAATATGGTGATGTGTAGGTACCATGTTTTAGGATCCTTCTTCACTTCTTTTAAAGTTGCTCCAAATTGGTCCAGTTTTTTTTATAAATTCACTTCTTTTCATTGAAGAGGGAGAAATAAGACTTAAAATAAAATATATCTTATTTTGGATACTAAATCCTCTAGAATTGTTCAAAACATAAGCAATAAATTATGAAAATTATGCCATATATATATATTTTCTTATTTTGTTCTTCTCCAACACCTGAATATACCCAACTAAAACCATGAACACAATTATATTGTTTCCTAGGGTAAGTGATATAATAAAAAGGGTATATGTTTTGGGATCTCTTGCTATAAAGACATCGTGTTTTTCGACATAAGAACTTTTAGGAACATAAGATGTTCTCATCCTTTCCAAAATTTTTTGTCAATGAACTTTCTCATCAAATTTTCTCTGATCCCACCATATCCTTATTCCCTGAAACTTTTCTTAAAAGATCATCAAACAGTTTTAACACTTCAACATAACGTACATGTGATCATATCATATCTCCATAAGCTTTGGATTCATTACCTCCTCCAAATTATTAATCTCTATCCATTCATTCATTAAAACCTCTTATACATCGACTCACTCTTCGTTATACCAAGTGAGTAAGTTAGCCTTCTATTCGTCTTTGAGATTTTAATATTTATTATACTATTATTTCCCTATATGAACCTCGTATACACCATGAGGCATTTTCTAACCCTTTGTAGTATAAAGCAATAGTGAAAAATTACAAACACTTACTAGTACCAATATATAGGACATAATTGACCTACCCTCAAGGAAGATTATTATTGATTGCAAATATGTCTATAAAATTAATAGTCAATTGCGCAATATAAAGACTAACTAGTTATTATTGGATTTAGCAAAAAGTATCATATTGACTATAAGGAAACATTTTCTCCTGTAACTAGTTTAACCTTAATTCGAATTTTCATAATATTTGTTGCTAGCAAGCATTGGCCATTATTCCAGATGGATATTAAAAATTATTTCCTTAATAGTTGTCTTACAAAAGAAGTGTATATGCAACTTTAATGATCTATTTTTTTGTTAAATCACTGATAATGGACTAATAAGGAGAAAAACCTATAAAAGTATAAGTTGAGTTTAAGAAAGTTTAAGTTCATTTCTCTCTTAAACCCTTTTCCTTATAGATTACTATTCACTCCCAACTTTGAACACCCATACTGTCACCGTTTGACCACCATTTCCTGTAAACTAGGACTCTACGGAAAGATCTCAGGATGTTTTATGAAACTGCTAAACTTATTTCATCAAACACAACTTAAATTTGGAGGAATTCGACTGGAAATTTCGATTCATTTAGGTAAGTCACTAATCTCCTGTGTTTAGCCATTTTTAGGTAAAACTAACACCACCATTATGCCTAACAGCCTTAAAAATGTAGGAAAGGAGAGAAATTTGGTAGCAGTCGACACATTTCACCAGTGAACAGAAATGGGTCACCTTTGAGTTTAATCCTTCAATTTTTGCAAACTAGGAAGGGTTTCAATGCAAGACCAGTACCATTGGATTCTTGGAGGTGAGCTCTTCATTTCTGGGTAGAGGTGGGCTTGTCATTTCTTTATGGGTGGTGAAGATCACCGCCTCTTTGGCACCAACGTGTGTGTCCCATACTCCGATGATGGTGGTGATTTTTTGACCATCTTAAAATGACTAAAAATAATTTAAAAATTCTCAAATATTATGTTAATCAATTTTCATAAAAGTGATGTATTGAAATTCTTCATAGTTTATGAGATAAAAATTTAACAAAGGTTATGTTCTTATATAAATGCATGAAATTGATTAGATTGAGTTGTTGTTGATTAGAATTGAGATATCTGGATGTACTAAGTATAAATGAGGGTGTATGGGATAGAAATTGGTATCCTTGAATTATAAATTGGATTATTATAGATTTTGCGACGTAAATATGGACTCAATTAGGCACAGACATGTAGTTTGGAGACTCAAATTGAGCTATGGATACTGGTAGATATAGATGTGTATTTTTATTATAAGAATGACCTTTCTTTCGAAAAGAGGATGCTTATTTTATAAGAGAAACTCTGCTGAAGTTTAAGTAAGTTCCTAGTAAAACGTAACATCGCCTTTTTTAAATAAAACATAAAGCTCCTTAGTATTGAGTCATGGTCTTATTCTCAAGGTATCTAAAATTGATTTAGGTTTTAAATCATAATGATCATTCCTACTTTTCTTTCTATAAATCAATTAGGAGCAAAACCCTTCACTTCTAGACACTAGATTCAACAAGAAGGAGCACATTCTACCTGTGGGTTAATATTCATGGTTATGAGCATGCATTAGAATTCATTTTCCTATTGATCATGGAAATCACCATCATTATCATATGCACACATAATACTCATACATATGGATTAACACATGTATACATATTTTTGTTGTGCAATGTTATACTTTATTGTTGTCATATGAGTTACTTGATGGGCATCATCACAGTGTACACACAGTGAGTCAGTTGGTCAAGTCTGGATTTTGGTTAGTAGTTGATCCATTGACAAACCCATTGATTAAGATATGAGACGATTGGGGCTATTCAGTTGAGCTTGCTCTCAGACGCCAATCAATATATGGTACATGATATGGTGGCGTAATTATGGAGGTTCAGTCAAGCTTGCTCTTGGATAGTAATCATATTGTAGTAAGGCTATGGTGGTTTAGTTAAGTGTGGCTCTCATACAATAATCCACTACAGTTGGACCAAGTGATCTGTGTGGAACAAAAGGGCTGCTATGGCTATAGTCTATAAATAAGGGGTATGTCATTGGGTCCTTTGTTAGTCCTCCACTATTAGTTGTGATTTGTGATTATGATAATTATGTGACATGATATTGATATGGATGCATTTTTTTTAACAAAATCATTATGTTATGAAATTGCATTTATGGATGTAATACATTATAAAGATATGCATATATGTATCATTTGCAATCCTTAGGAGTGCATAACATAACCATAATATTAATTCACTTAGCGAGGTTTGACTCCCCTCTACTATTTTTCATGATCTTATTTTCAAATCTCTTCTAATAGGGTACTTCGCCGATCTTCTTCCTCTTCGACAATTTTATGTATGTTTGTTGGTGACCTTTGATTCTATAGTCGCAGTAGTTTTGCATATTGTTAGAACTGTTTGATTGTTATAAGTATGAGTTTGATCATTTTAAGATCTCATCCTTATTACAAATATAAGGATTTGATGGCATTTTATGCTTACTAAAGGTCCAGTAAACCTTGAGTTTATTGTGCCTTTAATGCTGGTCACGGTTTAAGGTTAGGGTCGTGACAGCAACCGTTAGCCACTGAATAAGGTTCGTTAACTTTGCAAAAACTTATATGGACTGAAATATGCTCCTTGAGCTTGATTTACCAAATTTAGCTCTACTATTGCTTTCCTTGGGTTTCAATCTAATTCTTATTATCATGACTTGTTTATTCATAAAACAAGTTAAAAGTACATTCTTCTTTTTCTTGATACTGACAACATGATAATTACTGGCGATGATACTCAGGGTATTTCAACTCTCAAATCATTTTTACATTAATAGTTTGAGATGAAGAATTTGGGTAATCTAAGTTATTTTTTGCGTCTTGATATTTCATGTAATAAATCTGGCTATTATCTCGTTAATGATGATAGTCTTTATTGCCAATTAGTTGATAAGCTTATATGTCTCTTTGTCTCTTATACTGATATTGCTCATACTATTCACATCGTCGATCAATTTATGTTAGCATCTCTTACAACCCACTTCTTTGTTGTTCTCCATATCATTTAGTATATTAGAGGGACTTTCTTTCATATTCTTCTCTTTTGTCATTCATCTCTACTAGAGTTATGAGTATACTCTAATGCTTACTAAGTTGGAGATCTAATTGGTCGACACTTTACTACTAGCTATCATTTCTTTCTTGGTTCATCCCTCATTTCATGACATAATAAGACATAGGCAGTAATCTTTTGATTGAGCATGAAAGTAAAGTACCAAGCTCTTATAGGCACAACTTCTAAAGTCCTCTAGCTACTACATTGGTTACTTCATGACATAGGGTGTTTTATTCTTCTTCTACAATTATTGACTTATGTCCTACAACCAATTGGTTGTTGTCCTTCTTAATTATTATTGATTTAGGAAATCCTTAGTTAAGGTAGGATGACACTTTTAAAATAGTTTTCAAATGTCATTAATTTAATCAATTACTAATGGTGGAGAACTAACATGATTGGACTTAAATATAGTAAACATTAATTTCATGCTCTATATCTAGTTAGAACATTGTATGATCAAATGATTGAATTATATGAAAAGTCATACACATAAAGGTTAGTCAAAACCACTTTGAATTGCCTAAATATTTGATTAGTCATAATACATTGCTAGCCATCAATCTTTATCTACGAATATAAATTATTTAATTAGAGAACTAAAGATAAATTAATAATTTATCTAATCCTAAATATGATTTAGGGTTATTATATATATATATGTATCCTGTAAAATACCTTATGCATCAATAAACGCTCTTTCTCTTATACTATTTCTATATCTCTCCAAATATAAGAAAAAGCTCCAAATACTTCCCTAGATTACTTCTTACGCCTGAAGGTAGGAAAAAAAAATAGGCTGTGCTAGGTATTACTGAAGGATCTACAAGAGAGTTACCTATAGCAATATAGGTTGGGGATGAAACGCCCAGTAAAAGCTCCGTGGTGCGATCCGGTAATATTCTGGTCAAAACGAAGCCAGGTATGGAAGCGTGTTGGACCTTTTTTTCTTACAGTTATTCTGTTGTGATATAGAAATGGTATAAGAACACTATTGATGATGAATCTAGAAGCCTATGGAGAACAATTAGTTCTTTTAGATTTATCCACTGAGGAAAACATAGATACCTTGATACAAGAACTTTTGTCTCAATATCAAGCAGAAATTGAAAATAATCAAGATAGAGATACATGACGACGAGATTATAAACCAATAATGTACTTCATGCTAAAACAAATACAGATTTTATAATATATTAAAAATACGAGGCATGGAAAAAAACTGTAATAGATTTTCACTATGAAAAAGAATTAGGAAAGGATTTATTAAATCTGGAAAATAATTGGGTATATATATATATATATATTACTGATATATTTGAGAATTTAATAAGTCACACATAAAGAACAAGATGAACAAAGAAAAGGTATTTTAATCAAGTTAGACTTGATTATAAAGTTTGAGAAACTTTATGATTAAATATAATATATTTAATAAATAAAAACCAATATGAGATATTAGATCTTATTTTGACCTAATTCGTATTTAATTGTAATTGATTGTAATTCTAATTAAAGTTTAATTAAATTTGTAATTAATTCTATTAAATTACTAAAATTTTCAAAGCTAATTATAAATAGGCTTAGACTCCAAGGAAGCTAACACTCCTTAATTGACACTCTTTGTAATAGTTACAAAGTTCTTTCAACATATTTTATGGATACTATTAGAAATTGGACACTTGTGCGGCTCCAGTGGTTGAGATGAGCTCATTTAAAAAATATTAAGGAAATGACAAGAAAAAAATCAAGTTTTGGAATAAGGTACGGATAAAGATTCACACTTTATTATGATTTATGTGTTAATCATTTTATAGAATTTTAAGTGATCTTAACTTTTGATAAATCAGTACAAAAAGTTTCATAATATTTCGCTCCTAATCCTTCCCCAAATTTTCAATGGTAGTATCGAAGCTAACTTATTTGATTAAATTTGCTTGATTGTTGTTAATTTGATGAAGATTAAGGCTTTAAAACTTAATTAGTTGAATGTCTTAGCCTAATGTTGATTAGGGTTTATTTTTGCATTTTTGGAAATTAATTGATAAATCCCACATGCCTCTTTTCTAAAAAATTAAATATTCAAGCCTCCTATACATGTTCCGTGCTTCTAAAAATTGTCTTACTGAATTAGAAAACCCATTGCCTACTCCTTCTTTATGTTCTACTCATGGAATTCCTAATGCCTCTTTACTTTATGGCTTCAGGAAAATAAATTTATTAACTTTTATATTGTTGAATCAAATGTAAAACCTTCTCTGTATGATTTAAAACTTAGACTGGCTTGATTTTCTAGATTTGGTTGGTTTGTTTGTCTAAAACTTGAATTGGTTTGAATGGGTGCATTGGTTTGTTTGTTCGGGTAACGTGAGCAATCACCAATGGTAGACATGATCACTGATGAAGGAGCTGGCCAGTGGCGATAACTGCCATTGGCTAGGGCGATAGTCACTCAGGTGGTAAGGAGGGTAGGACACCCAAGCAGGGAAGAAACATCGGAGGCAGTAGGAACAAAGCGGGGATAAGGAAAGATGGAAGACTATGCAGTGGAAACCATCAGCAGGTGGGGGCCTAGTGTTGGAGATGGGTCCCTCTTACATGGAGGGACTCCATTCCAATGTTGCGGCTCCTTTTGGTGCCGCAACATGCTGCATTTGTTGAAAAGTTGATGCCTACCAACGTTGAAGAGAAGTTCGCCAATTATCCCACGTCTCCTGTCTATAAATAGGCAGGAGATGAAGAACTGAATATACAAAAAATAATAGACAGAAAAACAGAGAGAGAGAAAACCAGAGCAAATCAAGTGTTCTGAAGTTAGGAAATACATTCCTAAAAGGTTGGTGAGTGCCAAAATAGTGAGGTTAGTATTTTTAGGTTGGGAAACACCTTGTGAGCCACTATTTTGAGTTTATCTCTGTATACCTACTATTTGTAATAGTGGAAGAAATATTCTGGGTTTTTGTCCGTGGACGTAGCCCAAAGTTAAGGGTGCACCACGTTAAATTTTTTGTGTCCCTTTTGCTCATTTTACTTTTCCTTTTCACAAAATACACTCACTGCGCCCAACAATATATATATATTCGCATAGATAAAATCAAATACATTGTTCTATTAGAGGTTCAGTGCATAGCCTCGTCCACAATGTCGGTTTACTTGCCGGCAGATGTTATGGATCAAATTCTGGTGAAGCTACCTCCTAGAGCCACGGTTAGGTGTGGAGCAACGTGCAAGCAATTGTACTCTCTAATCAACAGCTCAGGTTTCATCTCCAAAACTCTCGCTTCTACCCTTTCAACAAGAAATCACTCTGCTCAAGCTTTTTTCCTGTCAAGTTCTCATAACCTGAGTTCTACTTTCTCTCTCTACTTGGAGCCCTATTCTGTCGATGACTACAAACATGATATCCCTTATCCATTCCTTACTGATAGACGTTCCTCCTGTAACTTAATAGATTCTATCCATGGTTTGGTATGTGTTGTTGTTATTCATTTTGATTTTCAAGACTTAGACCCTATGGACATATACATATGGAATCCTCTAATTAGACGCTACATTAAGACTCAAAGATGTAGGTCGATAGAAATTGATTCTTTGTTGGTCTTTGGATTTGGGTTTGATTGTGTTAGGAACGACCGTAAGGTTATGGTCATTGGATGTTGCAGGAAGAGATACTTTGAATGTAATGTACAAGTTTATTCCTTGAAACAAGGGGTTTGGAGGGACATGGATGGGCAATGGCTGAACTCCAGTGGTATTCGTTTACACCAACTTGCAGACCAGCATTACGTAAATGGGGTAATTCATTGGTTGGCCTACGGAGAAAACGATGAGAGATTGATTGTTTGTTTCGATGTCTTCCATGAGACTTTCAAAGCCTTGAAGTTACCATGTAATGATAGACATTGTACAAAGCTTTTTCAGATTAGGGAATTCCTTGCCTGCTATGATTATCGGCATAATGCTTCAGTCTCGAACATATGGGTGATGAAAGATTATGGCGTGGAGTCTTCATGGACTAAGATTTACAGCTTTGAATCTTACGGATTATCACCTTCTGTTCTAGCGTTCAAAGACGGTGTTGTTTTGATGGTCAATTATTATTTCAAAAGGAGAAACCAGTTATTTTGGTTTGATCTTCAGAATAGAGTGATTATGAAAACTAGAGTAGAAATTCCTACTTGTTTTATCCGTGTCTCATCTTATGTAGAGAGCTTAATTTTGATGGATAAAGAAAGTGGTGCTCTTTCTTATTAAGAGGTACTTTAGCGACATTATAAGAATTGAAATTATTAGTATTTAATTTGAATATGTTTAATACTCTTTAACTGATCCTGTACTTATTATTCCTTGATTGATAATTACCCTTTAATCCTTCTTTTTGTGCTTTGTAAAAAAGCTTCTTTTTATGCTTAAAGAATCTCATATCTCTCTCTCACACACATACAAAAATAAGACTTTTTGGACTTAATAACATTTTATAAATTAAATTTATTTCAAGTTCACTCTTTATTAAAATAATGCTTATCTTGAAACATTAATTATTCTATCATTAGAAAAGGACTCTTCTACGGCTAAAGTTTATGTTTGACTCAATAATCCAATTTGCATAAACACATCAAAATAGAAACAGTAACAAACTTGTTCTTTCCTATACCTTAAGCAATACTAATCAAGTTTCAAATTAAATTCTAATCTATTACTAACATTAGAAAGAAAAATTTTGTTAAAAAGAAAGAACCAGTTTCTTTGTTTTACGTGGTTCGACTTACGTAGGGAGCTTAGATTTGATGGACAAAGAAACTGGTTCTCGGTCCTATTAGACCCTAATTTTGTCTAAGCAGGATACTGGAACTCTTTTTTTTTAATTCTATATTTCAAATTATTAATACATATTCTGATAAATATATATACGCAAATTGATACAATGTCTAAGCAGGATACTGGAACTTTTTTTTTTAATTCTATATTTCAAATTATTAATACATATTCTGATAAATATATATACGCAAATTGATACAATGTGTTCGTTGTATATAATAAATGAATATGATTGATAAGAAGAAACAACAGAAAGACAAAGAGTTTACATACGAAGACTATTATATCTTGCATACAAAAAAATAAACAATCAGTGCAACAAGATGCCTTTCTTATCTTAATTAATAATTATTTTTAAAGAAATTCTAATATTAGAAAGATAAAGTAAAATCCATTAATAAAGTTTTAAAAGCAAAGAAAACAAGGGATTGATAGTATATCATTCATGTGCATTGACTCCGACCTAATCTGTATATTTGATTATTGAAAACAAAAGAAAAATTATAATAACATAAAATTTCATTTATTCTATTGAGTACATGACTATTAATTTTTGACAAAATAAGAATATAAAATCTCACTCATTGTAACATTGTATTAGTTGAAGTTATAAAAGGATAGTTAGTAGAAAGTTTCGTTTTATAAATAATTGAAACTCAATTTTTCTGTTAGAGGTTCAGAGATGTCGGATTACTTGGTGGAAGAGATTGTGGAGCAAATTCTGGTGAGGCTACCACCTAGAGCCGTCGTGAGGTGTCGTGCAACGTGCAAGCGATTGTACTCCCTGATCAACAGCCCAGGTTTCATCTCCAAATATACCCTCTCAACACGCAAATACTCCTCCTCCCCAGGTTTTCTCTTGTCACAATGTAATGTTCGTGGTGACCTAGGTTATAGTTACTCTGTTTACTTCGACCCCTACACTGTTGATGACTACACACATGGCATTCCTTCTCCGTTCAATGACAAATCTTACTATTATTTACGACAAGATTCCGTCCATGGTTTGGTCTGTGTTGTTCAATTACGTTGCTGGGGCTATTTCGCTGATGACATATACATATGGAACCCTCTCATTAAACGCTACATTAAAACCCCAAAATGTAGCTTGAACTTGAAGGGTAGTGTTCGACATATGTTCTTTGGATTTGGATTCGATTCTGTTAGGAATGACTATAAGGTTATGATCAGTGCGTGTTCGGTGCAGAAATTCCAGGTTCAAGTCTATTCCTTGAAACAAGGGATTTGGAGGGACATCGATGGACAGTGGCTGGACTCCAATCTTGTTTCTCTTATTTACCACCCAATTCAGCGTTTCTTGAATGGGGTAATTCATTGGTTGGGCACCGGACAAAACGATGAGAATTTGATTATTGGTTTCGATG
>JAOQMP010000004.1:8142867-8162356 GCA_027563575.1 Erythroxylum pedicellare
TATTATTTAGAGAAAATTAGTTTTGTAATTTATTAAGAAAGGATTTTCTAATAAGCCAAGAAATCAATCTTTGAAAAAATAGTATAAAGGACTTTCTTAATTACATTTAAAGTGATTTATTTAATTTAAAAATTATTTTCCTTTTAATATTTGAAATAGTTTTCTAATTGAGGAAAAGTTATTTCTAATGATATTAGAAATAGTTTTCTAATTGGATTAGAATGTTTTACTTATGCAATTTTGAAAAGGAGTTTTTTAAAAATTATAATAAGTAAGAAGCATAATTTATTGAAAATTAATTTTCAATTAAATTTTATTAAAGGAGTAAGATAATTGGAAATAGTTTCCAATTGGATTTAAAAATTGTTTTCAAATCAAATTAAATTTTGACTTAATGAGTTTAATCTAATTTAATTATCCAAAGAGTTGGAAATATTGTTTTAGATTATGAAGATATATAACCAAAATCAAATAAAGCTTGATATTTCATGCGTATAATTTAATTATATTGGCATGAGAAATTGCATGATTTGTTTATATCTTTGACATATATATTAGATGCATGTTAAATTGTATATCATTTTATATATGATATTTTATATGCAATTTTGTATTTTAATGGGACAAATAAAATTAAATATCTTATTAAAATATTAAGTACATGTTTTGAACATGATTGTTGTCTTTCATTGTTATAAGAATAAACTAGAGTTCTATTTATTGTTAGGCTTATTAAACAAACTCAGGTTGCTTTAACTCGCATATGTTTAATCTTATAACGACGGATCCTACTTAACTACATTTGTATGATTTTGATGAGTAAACTCAAGATCATATGAATTTTACTAGTCGGGCTCGAGTAGGGGTTAGCTCTACCCATGACCCAAAGAGAAGGTGCAAAATGTCGTCGTTTTGTCATTTAAAAAAAAAAGAGTAGACAGACTGGACTAGCTTGGCCTGCCTTGTGGCCAGTTGGACACAGGCTAGTTAGCCCATGGTCGAGTTAGGCCACTGGCTACCCAGCTTATGGGTTAGACCGGGCCGTGCTTCCCTAGGTAAGGTTAGAAATAACATATAAGATATATTTTGGTAAGAGTTATTACCTAATGGATCTTAATAAATTTGTTATCTACCTAATTTAAGTTTGAATAGTTTATTAAGCAAACTCAAAATCAACTAAATTTAAATAAAATCCTAGCCCACCAGAGAGATAAGAGTAATTTTTCAAATAGTAGTAAGGGTTATTATTTTGATTAAAATAGTGAGACTAGCCACATACATGATTAAAGTTCTATTTTTATTTAGTATTCATGGCATATAACTAATTACTTGCTTTTCTTAACATTATATTTTGTTCCAAGTATAAATTACCTTTGTTTATTATAGTTGATACTAAAAATAAGTGAACCAAGTTTCTTGGACATATGTTATGCTTAAGAAGAGTCCTTAAAGTTAGAAAGGAAAATTGTCTATCTATTATTTATTTTGCTATAATCACTTTTGAGGAATTGGTGATAAAGTTTCAAAGATATGTTAACATCATATAGATGATAAAAAAGTTTAAATATTTTGAGTTGACTAATATCTTATAAACTTTGACGATAATATATAAGATGCATGTCAACATCATGATAGTAAGATGTAAGAGGTTACATGAAGTAGAGTTAAAAAGCATACTACTTTAAAAGAATTGATCCACTTAATTTAGTCTACTAAAAGCATAAATATGGACAATAATTAAAGTTATTTTCTATAGAATGACAATAGTTATCATTAGAAGAAATGATTATATGATTTTTTTTTGCTTATAAGAAATATGATAAAGATTACATATATTTATAGTTCATACTTATGACTATTTGATACTGAATTTAAATTCAACAATATTAATAATGTTTAAGGCATGATAAGAAATATATTGATGAGAAAAAACAGTTGATCCAAGTTTATACAAATAGTTTGTAGGTATTGCATCAAAGGAAACTTATGCTTAATATAAGTGGTAAGAATATAAAGTTAGATAACTATAAGATTATACTTTCATGCCCTATTCGTAAAATCAACTAATAAGAATCATAAAATTACATAAAGAATATATGTATCCTTTTGATTATGAATCTTATGAAACTTGTTAAGTTGAAAAATAACCAAATGAATCTTTAGTGAAAGAATAATGATGGTATTTGATATGAATGAGGAGTTGAGAACTTATTGAAATTAACAGCTCCCCTTCTTTTTATATAAGGTAAATTACAATTGCAATCCCTAAAAATCCTTTCAATCAAATCACAATCATAATCCCAAAAATCCTCTGAATCAAGTCATAATCTCTAACACTCCCCTAAAGCTGCAACATATATATATATATAATAAGCTCCAAGCTTGTTACACAATTGTGTTACATGACTTACAACCAAAGACTTGGTGAATAGATCAGCTAACTAGTCCTCAGACTTCACATGAATGATTTTTATCACATATTGTTCTACCTTCTCTCTAACAAAGTTACAGTTTACCTCAATATGCTTTGTCTTTTCATGAAAATTGAATTAGAAGCAATGTAAATGGCTGCTTGATTATCACAAATTAGTTCCATAGGTTAAGTTTGTAACAATATAAGTTCCTGCAACACATGTTTTATCCAGATAAGTTCTGAGGATGTATATATCAAGCTCTATATTCTGATTCTGCACTTAAACAAGAAACTACTGTTTGCTTATTACTTTTACATGAAATTAGATTGTCACCAATAAACACGTAATATCCTATAGTAGATCTTTGATTAGTCCTAGAATCAGCCCAATCAGCCCATAGTTCTTATATAAGAGTCCCTCGCCAGGATTGTGTTTGAGGTATGTCAAGATTCAAATAGTCTTATTCCAATGGTTGGTTTGAGGGGATTACATAAATTAACTCATCACACTTATACTAAATGAGATGTCAAACCTAGTAACTATAAGATAGTTTAATTTCTCTATCAGTCTCCTATAATTTCTTGGATCTTTTAAGAGTTTTCCCTAGTCTGCATCAAGTTTGATGTTGGGATCCATTGGATAATCCACTGGTTTACATCCCAACAAGCTAGCTTATTCTAGGAGATCAAGAACATATTTGTGTTGGGAGAGATAAATACCATCTTTAGATCTTGCAACTTCGATTCCCAAAATAAATACTTCAGTAAATTAAGATCTTTTTTTTTTTGGGAATTGTTGTTATAGGAATTCTTCAATCTATGAATTCCATTTTAATCATCACCAACAGCAACAACATCATCGACATAAAGGATCAACAGAATTTTACTAGATCACCAAATGGTCTACTTCATACCACATGAGACGGAATTTCTTCACAACTAAACTAACCATCCAAACAATGTTTTAGTAGATTGTATGCAACCTTACCCTTACTAAATAAAGAGGTTTTTTTCAACAAATCCACATGTAACCAAAAAAGAATATATAAAAGTTAATGTTGGAAAGATGAAAGTATCATTCAGTATAAAAATAATTATATAAAAATAGTAATGTCTTATTATCATTAAAATTGAAAAAATATTTTACATTTTGATTCAATAACTATAGTTATTAAAATTAACATAAAATACCTTTTAAACATAATAACTATTTTAAAAACATTTTTATATTAAAAATATTTAAACATAAAAATATATTTTGAATTTAATAATTTAACTTTTCTTAATTAACAAATTTGATAAAAAATTTGATGTACGAACAGCTACAATCCGATATGACAATAGAGTACCATATAGTATGATACGCAAAACCTTCAATATGGTAACATAATGTATGAAACTCAAAAACCTCGCTTATGAGCCATTAATTGTAATTCAATATCATCTACAGTAACTCTTCTATAGGTAACTCTTCTATAGGCAAAAACCGTAACTTCCTCGCCGACGTTGATGAAGCTTGACTTTGTTTCGGAAACATATCAGAATCAAAGATACACTATGTCTAAAGCATGATTATGATGTTTTGTTTTTCAAACATGACAGTAACGAAAACATAGCACAACGGAAGCATTAAAGCAAAAGGCAACATAGAAAGATGGGTTGAGATCCAAGTGTCGTCCTGATTTTTCATTCCAAAAGCATATATTTACACACGTAACTTTCGCATGCTTGCTTCTAATCAACTCTATCTTCTATACGTATATAAGAAAAGGCAACCTAGGATTAAGGTATGCAGGTGCTGTTTTCTTGGTAGACCATGGGGTACAACTAACCTCATTAAGAATGATGTTTGATGAAAAACATTGATTTCCAACAATCAATCATTGCAGGAGTCCTCTCAAGAGACCAAGGAATCATGTCAGCATCAGTCATCAGACCTAACTACAACAAATGTCATGCCTAATTTTGTACTGGTTTGGATGGAGGTCCATTTAACTTATAGCCGAAGGAGTAAACTGGCCCACAAGGTATAACAATTGTCACTCAAATCCTCAATTAGCTGCTGTTACTGTGGTCTGGATACATAATTGAGATGGTCTAAGATCTTGTTTGCATTTTCTTGTTGGACACCTTTCTGTACAATTGAGTATATAATGTAGAGTGTGGATTAGATCACAATCCGTTATGTTGTTAGCGTGAATTCCATGTACAAGCATTGGCCACCATCTATGTGGCATTCCACTATTCTCATTTCAAATTTGTTGCCTATGCTTCTAGTTCCTCCTTATTAGCCTTTACCACTTGTTTGCTAATTACTAATAAAAAGGTGAGAATGAGAAGCTAGCTTCATTCTTTAATTTTTACTTGCTTTGTTTTTAGAGATAGATAAAATAAGAAATAATAAAATTGAAATAAAATTTAAACAATCTTGAACTTTTATTCTTAAAAAGGGCATAGATACCCAAATAAGAGAGATTAGAGATATTATTAAATTACTATCAAAATATTATCAGATATTATCAAAATATTAATTCTTACTATCATAAAAAAAATTCATTCATATTTATTTAAAATTTAGTAATTTTAAAAATCATTAAATTTTTATTAATTATTTATAAAATATAAATTATTTTAATTAATTATTTACAAAATAAATAATATAATAACTAAGTAAAAAAATTTCTCATTAGTTGGCGATCGGTTATGAATATAAAAAGTTGCTAAATGTTACGGTTGGATGGGTGATTGACGACAAGAAAAAGTCGAACATGGTCTTGCTTTTGGCTTCTTACCTCCCACGTATGATAACTTACGTTAAATTGTCCATATATTGTGGGCACATACATGTCCCTTATTTAAGTTCAGTACGCAAGTGAAATGATTCCTGTAGCCTGTTCTACTGAACGTCACTACCTTGGGTTATGTCGGTGTAGTTATGGTTCCTTCTTCGCCAAGCATAGTCAAACATTGCATCGAGTGCAGTAGAATTTAGCTTCTTGAAAGCAGGAGTGAGTCGAGTTTCAAATAGTATTTGAACGGATATGAGTGTGTCACCAGGTAAAGCATTTACTATACAAGATCACAAGAGCAGAGTACACACGCTATCCATTTATATCTCTAGATTTGATGATGATCTCACGCCAGAATCTATGTTCTTCGTCCACAGGACAAAAGAATGACGCCAAGTCCCATTCCCCCGATCATTTGTAGAGGTGGGTTTCAGTTCATCTGCCATACTTAGACCTCTTACATTTAGAAAAAGGTTCTTGTGAAGCCCAATCGAAGGGCTAAGTAAGTGCTTCAAGTTTCAGCGATTGCCTGCTCTAGGGATTTAGGGAGTAAATAAACATCTACGTAGCCAGCACTAATTCGAGGCTTCAGGGAGAGGAGTTTAAATGGATTCTTATCTGTAGAATGCTGATTTCATACTTATGCATCACAGTACTTCTGAAGTTTAGATGTCGAATTGGACTAATCCCTGACCTACGGCATGCAGCCCTAAACCTTCATTTCCAACTTTGTCGATGCTTTATAACCCATCACCAACTTTGTAACATCAACATGATGGGTTGGGACGAGACATGAGAGCTTCACTATTGGCAACTACTATCAAATTTTGGTTACCTGGTGGGCGACAGTGCGAGCACTATAAAGGGCGAAGCATAGTGGAAGTTAGCACAATTTAAAGCATTCAGCCGTAGCTAATACTATCCAATTACACTGTTCATTTGACTCGAAACTTGCAGCAATTCGTGCTCTTAAAACCATGAAAAGTAAGCTATATGAAAAAAAAACCATGAAAAGTAAAAATCCACCATAAATTCTGGGGGAAAAAGCTGGTACCTACCCGCTCAAGGGAATCATATCTACCTAGGGAGAAAAACTCGTTCAAAAAACTCGCACACTTCACTCTCCATACTCAAAAACCTTTGGACCAACACGCAAAGACTACGTGCACTCTTACATTATTCTCGTCAACTAGTTGCTCCAGCAAAGTTTATATCTTCCCGTATCATCAGAATAATTTTTATAACAAAATCCAACCCCACAACTCCGTTCCATGGGACCCATAAGTACTAACGGAAGAAGGGTTCGTGATCCAAAGGCTAGAATCGGGAGCTAGGTACAAGGTGATGTTGTTTGACGTATAGGCTTCTCTCATCAAATGCTCTGCACTTGTCTCACTGTGCTCTGCAAAGACGAACGAAAGGTTGGTGGCTTTTGTGGAATTAAGGCCAGATATGAGCTTGCGTGAGTCTTTCTTTACACATATATGAAATCAATTTCTTTGCAATGGAACCACCATGATTGCATGGCATGGCCTTGATTACCAGGGAGTTGGGATTTTACTTTCATACCAACACTTTAAATTCACTCCTTGCCTTTTTATTGGCTATAAATAAAGCAATCTTTCTATCTGTCTGACCCTGTGTCCTCTCTCTGTCTCTCTCTGTATGTGTGTGTGTTTCTCCCCAGGTCTTTGTGAACTTGCACCTATAAATACAAGGTGTAGTAAGTCACCTCTCAAGCCTTTTAACATCACGTCCTCCTCCTTGTTAAGTGGTGGTTATTAACGATGTTTGGATGGGTGAGCAGTTCCTCGTTGGAGAAGCAGGGCACGTGCACACGAATTTGCAATCTTCCAGTGCCAATGCAACTCTCATTGCACGTGCTCTCCTTCTCCAACATGGGCTTCTCGCCTTCGTGTGCTCCCTCCAATGAGGCAACAACCACCTCGATTCATGGTGCATCTTCTTGCAGGTTCGTAAAGCACTCTTCCAAGTAGCTAGGTCACTCGTTTCAAGCACTCTTCCAAGTAGCTAGGTCACTCGTTTCAACTTTTTAACACATTCGATAAGACAATTCGCTTGTCAATATTGGATTGTTTCTGCAGAATTACGGCCCAAAGAGCATGTATTGCATTGAACTTTCTCGTCTTGCATAGTATTCCTCTGTACAGGTTGATTACTTCTCTGGTCCTGTACCCATGTTGCGTGTGTACTTTTCTTCCAGCACCTGGGCTCATCTTCGAATGAATCATCACCGTGACTTCCTTCATGTTTGGAACGTAGACAACGACACAGGCACTGGCTCCTCTTAGACAAGCTCTGCCAAAACACACGTACGAAGATCACTTAAACTGTATAATAGAAGAAGTGAGCTCTCTAGAAGTCATTAATATTTTTCATCTTCTTAATGATCTGCCTGAGCATTCTTTTTTGGTAATAGGTATTTGTGACTTGATTCGTCGAGAGTGAGAAGTATAAGTTGAGCATACGCCTTGCAAAAGGAATCAATGTGCGTATCACTTGGCATATCTAGCTTCGTTCGCGGCGTCGGGACTGCACATTCTTCGGGAGGTTCTCATGAGCCTTTTGGATGCACAATATCAAGACGTGCAAGGAACCCTTTACAATAGATCCCTTCGTAGAGGAGTTGATTATAGGAGCTAATCTCTTTGCTTTTCTTTCCCTTGTTAAAAAAGAACATTGAAAATTCCTCTAAAATTAACGAATAACTTTGAATCGTAAGTATTTTTCTTTCAAGTCTTTTAAATTATGGTACGGCTTAGGAAACATGGCAATCATTAATTTGAAACTGTGTACTACAATTACTGACAAACAAAATTATATCTCAATCAAAATTTAAGATTTAATATATGAATTATAAATAAATAATTGGTGTTATTGCCAAATACTTTGTAATTTAAATTAAGCACATCATATGAATTGTAGACAAAGAGAGCTCAACTCAATTGGAATGTTCGCCTCAATTGTGTTCCGCTAACATATTTAAAAGTTGAAAAATCAAATTATTTACTAGGTAGAGAAATTGAAATTTAGTGGATTAAAATGATGAAAATAGTGTTAGTATTCTTTTATGTAATAATTAGCGCAACTTTTAAGGAAGTTTACGCTAGAAATTTGACAAATTTTTAATTGTTTTCCAATTTTTTAATGACAATATCAAACTATAAAAGTTTAATTTATTTCAATAATGACATGTTAGTTTTTATCTACTATAATGTGGTAGTTAATATTAAGAATTAAATAAAATTAAACATTAATAAAGCATAATTTTTGGAAATATTGGTAATTTTGTAAGGAATGAAAAAGATAAAATGATCATATTTAGGGTTGTTAGTTTTAATGTCAATAAATTGATTATGTGGTAAGAACAATGAGTTTTAATGTCCTGTAAAAATAATAAAATATTTTAATGAAAACCTAATCGTGTTATTTTACATACACAATACATAATACTCCATGTACGCAACATTTTTTTTTATATTTTTACAAAAAGATTAATTTCAACTTGAACATGTGCATTTTATCAGATAGCCCTAAGGCTTACCCTCTATGTTATTTTAAAAAGATTTAAAGAAACTTTTAATCTTATATTCATTTCATGACTAAAGTTTTAATAGAACTTTTAATTCTATATTTATTTCACGAGTAAATTTTTAATAGAAGTGCATTTTAGTGAAATTTACTAAAGTCAAAATTAATTAATTATGATCACATTACTATTTTATTCGGTTCAACTAGTCATAGTTTCTGCTTTATTTGACAATTGAAAAATGAAGAACTTAATTAGGATAGTATAAGGATACAAATTATCAGGTACTTAAATAGTGCATTATGTTAGAAAAGAAAACAGGGCTCCTCTCCGTAAAGGTTTTGAGCTTGGACCTGATATTCTTAATAACCCACGCAAACTGGAGACCCGAATTGCCGGGCGGCCCTCCTATAAATAAGTATTAAGCAGCCAAAACTTCGGGTTTGGACCCTCCACTCCGGATTCACAGCCGTTACGTTACCAGGTAGCAGAACAAAACAGATTAACAGCGTTTGTCCTGCTCGGGAGGAGCTCCACAATCCACAGCCATGGTAGACAAGAAGAGAAAAACAAGAGATGATTCGAAGAACTCGAATCGCAAAACGCTAACTTTCAAGCGAAGTAAAGGCGATCGTGGGAAAAACAAACAGAAGAAGAGAGGCGGTCCTCGCTTGCCTAACGCGCTGCGGAAAGAGCTCGACCGTGTAAACCCTAAGAACCAATTCAACAGTGGAGAGGAAGACGAAGACGTCCACTCCGATGAAGGCAACAACTTTTACGAGTACGAGGAGGGCGTGCCTGAAGAGGAGTCCAAGAAGAACAGGCGTTACGATCCTGTTGACAACTATGAGTACGAGTTGCCCGATCAATACCAGGTGTTCTTTTTTGGCTCTCTGTTTTTGTATTACATTTGGTTGCACGCGAATTAGTTTCGTTTAGTGCTATCTTGAAGTGCGTTTCTTTGTTTTTGTTTAAATTGTTTGTTGTTACTGTGATATCTAGAAGCGAAAATAGATACAATGTAGGATTCAGGTAGGTGTTGAGTAGGAATTACCATGTTAGTTTTCGTAATTTCAAATGATATGTCATCATGATGAATATTGAGTTGCAGCAAAGACATAAACCTGGATGCTATTGTTTTCTTTTCTTCTTTTTTTTGTCGGTGTATGTTGTCACATTGCATGACGGCTTGTTCCCATACATCATTGCCCTTTCCAGCTTACACTTGTGGTAACCGCTGTTATTTATTAACAATAATTTTCTCTTTTAGGATGAGGACGTGCAGTCGGATGATGATAGCGAATATGATGCTGATGAAAATAACAATGGTGGCCTAGACTTTAAAAGAAGGGGTGCAGACCACGTTGGTAGTGATCGGGAGGAAGATGATGAGGAAGGGCATGTGAGGATGTTGCAAGATGTCACTGGATTGCCTAGAGAGGCTATTGAAGGTATATCTCCTGTTGATCAATTTCAGTTAGCCTAGGACCATTAGGATTGTGTATATGTTTTTGTCCTCATCTAAACTTTGTATTGCTGTCAGGAAAGAAGAATAGAAGGGATGTTGTTGTTTCTGAGCCCTACCCGGAGTCTGAGTATAATCCAACTCGTGATGTTCTAGATGGTAATGGCCGCATTACTCTCGAAGATCTTCTTGAAGGTCTAGAGGGAAAACCTGGTTATAGCCAACTTCGGAAGAGAACACATCAGATGCAGAGAAAGTTTAAGCCTCTTCAAGCTCCACTTCCGAAGGAAGTTCAAGACAGGTTGGAGAGGAAGGCAGCTTATGAAAAATCAAAGAAAGATATTACTAAGTGGGAGCCCTTAGTTAAGAGAAATAGAGAGGCTCCTACAATTATATTTGACAAAGATATTGATTTGGGGTTTTCAACTGTTGGGGCTATTGCCTCTGAATTTGAACCTAGAACTGAATTTGAGAAAAAAATGGCTTCACTAGTTTATGATAAAAAGGTAATAGATGCTTACAAAGAAGATGGTGCCAGGCTTCTTGAACTAAATAAGGTATGGAAGCCGTAAACACTGTTTGTTGTCTTGAGATTTGTGCTATGTGGTCAGATCTAGGCCTGGGGATTTCTTGATCACTAGTGTTTTGTATGTTTTTGGCAGATATCTGTGGAAGATTATAGGGACAGACAGAATCATATTGCTAAAATGCGCAGCCTTCTATTCCGTCATGAAATGAAGATGAAGCGTGTTAAAAGCATAAAATCAAAAACATATCATCGTCTTCTGAAGAAAGATAAGATGAAAGCAGCATCTCGTGAGGTACAGATGGATCCAGAAGCAGCGAAAGAACTGGCAATGAAGCAAGAATATAAGCGAGCAGAGGTAATTGGTAGTTTACCATATAATGCAGAAACATTGTATTTAGAAGATTAATCTGTTGTCAAATTTTCCTGCATGATGCCACTGAAGTTTTATTCTTTTCAACTTGAATATTGTGCAGGAGCGATTGACTTTGAGACATAAGAACAGTTCTAGATGGGCAAAGCGTATTCTAGAGCGTGGTTTGAATGTTCAAGATGAGGGCACTAGGGCTGCTTTAGCTGAGCAGCTTCATCAGCATTCTCTTTTGACTCGAAAGATGAATTCTATGAAAGACAATAGCAGCAGTGATGAAAGTACTGATGAGGAAGATGACGAAGATTTAGCTGGATCTGATGAAGCAGCTGCATCTAAATTGTTAGCAAAAGCAAAAGAGAAGACAGTTAAAGTATTGGAAGAAGATGATGAACAGCCAAGTTCTGGAGTTCTTAGTTTACCTTTCATGGTAATGTCTATGGAGCCACTTTTTCATTTTTACCTTGTGTGCTTTAACTTTTTGTACTTCTGATCTGCTTGAAGTTCTGGATTTCTTCTTTTTCGTCTTTGTAAAAACTTATCCTAGAATCATGGTACTATGCTTGTAGATATGTATAAATAGTTGTTGTCCTTATTTGTGATGCCCCTTTTGCTTTCCTTTGGTATCTGATTTGATAATCAAGAATTAGACAATTCATAAAATTTCATAAAATTTCTCAGATTTGAAGGAGAGTACTTGGGTTTCCCCAATAACTAAAAAATGTATCATGCCTGAATCTAACTGGGGTTTCGCAGTGGTGGAGAAAATGGATCAGAAAAAAAGAGGGATTCTAGTTTTGTTTATTAAGTTATCTTCTCTGATTGTTTTGACAGGCACGTGGTTTGAAGAAAAGGAAGGAAGCAGCTGCAGAAGAAGCTAAAATTTATCTTGAAGAGTATGAATCATCTCTAAAGCAATTAAAGGATACAAGTGGGGTGGATAAACCAAAACCAGGTGCCATTAGTGGAAGAAGGGTCTTTGGTGTGCCTAAGAAGCAGACTGTGGAGCCAATTAGAGTGAAGTTGGACAATAGTTCTGAAAACAGTGGAAGTGATGCAGAGCTAGATGCCAATGAAAATATTCATGATGGCCTGTACAGCACAAATAATTCACAGGACATTAAAATCAAATCTGTTTCGCTTGATGACAATTCAGTGTCTCCTCGGGATTCTGAACTTAAGGTATTCATATTTCTCACTTCCAACATTTCTTGAAGTTTTTATTTGGTCTTTTGTCTCAATTATATAACCCTTTTTAGAGCTTGCAGAACTTGGATGATATTGGTGCAGAATCAGGTCCCAAAACAACCTATGATGTTGCTATCTTTGTATCAGATACATGGAAGAAGGTTATATTTGTTTTTGAATTCCTTTTGTTCGTATGCAATTTTTCAAATGGAAAATTGAACGTAGTCATACTGGTTGGCATGTAACTAGCAGATGGGCACACAAAATGACGAGGATAGAAGTATCGACAAGTCTTCAAAAGTCACTGAACAAGTCACCCAAAATCAAGATTTAGAGGCATGACATCATTCCATTTGTCTTCATTTTGGGCTTTTATATGTGATTATTTGTTTCTTACATTTTTTCCGTTTGTGGTCTTTTGGATCGTGTAGGAACTAGGTGACGGAAGTGGTTCAGATAGTGAAGGAGAGATGGTGGATGGGATGTTGTCTGCAAGCCCCAACTCATCTTATAAACTTCCTTCTCAAGCAGAGCTTATTCGTGAAGCTTTTGCCGGGGATGATGTTGAGGAGGAATTTACTAAGGATAAAGAAGAAATTTTGAATGAGGAAAACCCAGAACCTGAAAAACTGATCTTGGTTCCTGGTTGGGGTGAATGGACTCATGTTCAGAAAAAGAAAGGCTTGCCTTCCTGGATGGTTAAAGAGCATGAAAGTGCAAAGAGAAAAAGAGAAGCGGCTCTTAAGAGGAGGACAGATGCACATCTTAAAAATGTTATCATTTCTGAGAAGTTGGATAAAAAGGTCAGTGGTCTCTACTGCATAATTCATCAGGCAGATCTCACTCCCATTATTAGCCTTGGTGTATTATTGAAAAATGTAGGTATAGAAAGTTTCTATTGATAATAATTGTTTTGGTTTAGCTAATATAAAATTGAACACTTGAGATGATGTTGGAGATGTCAGGTGTTATCATGTCAATCCTAGATTAGTTGCTTATGAGTCCAGAGTAGTTAGTCATTTCTGCTGATTAATGTCTCTGGTTCTATTGTGGCAGGCTGAGAAATTATTGACAAAAACGTTGCCTTATCCTTTCACATCAAAAGAAGTATTTGAACAAAGCACCCGCATGCCTATGGGTCCTGAATTCAATCCTGCTACCGCAGTTGGAGCTCTTATTAGGCCTGAGGTCAGTTATTTGCTACAGATTCATGATCATATAATTTCTTTCTATTTCTATACTTCATATTATGATTGACAGAAACCAATAGCTAACCACCAATGGTTGCTGATTATTTTGCTTGGATGTCTTGTTTCTGATCTTAGGTGGTGAAAAAAACGGGAGTGATAATTAAACCCATTAAATTTGAAGATGTGGATCCTTACGAAAGATCCCAGGATCGAAAGAACGATGAACCGAAGAAAAAGCAGAAGACGAACCGAAGTCGTGCCCGGACAAAGCCGGTGGTAGCTAAATCATGAAAACTTGAACTTAACCTACTCAAAGCATTTATTAACTGCAATTTTTGTATTTTAGAGTTTGAGAAGATCTTGAAACCAATCCATTCAATAGCAAGTTTAAATTATAACATGGTAATGGTACTCAAGACCGCCTAGCTCAAGCTGCTGTATCTTTCTTTTGGCATTATATTCATATTGTCCGCAATTTTTGTTCACATATTAATGATCGTGGTTAGTTCTTGTGAATATTATTGTTTAATTAAGCAAGAGCGGACGTTTAGTATTTTTCATTTGGTAGGATTATACTGAATTGGATTATGAGCAATGATAATAGCAACTTTATTATTACAATATTACTTTGAATCATGGGAGTTCACAAGCTCTTTGTAATATAACTTATATTCAACTTTAGCACTTGATCAGGAACTTACACTTTATCTTTGACTCCTCTAATTAATTATGCTTCTGCTAATAAAAGAAAATATCCTAATTTAGATCATTTTTACTCAGAGATCCCCCCATGTTAGCATCTGTGTATGCTTTTATTCTCAAAATGACCGTTGTTTGAAAAAAGTAGTTCTTTTATTGGAACGGACGTTAGATACTGCAGGATCTTAAATGCATTATCAAAGTGTATAGACCTGCGGGCTATACATAAACTGCAATGTCAAGGTGTGTATGAAAGAGAAATTAATCTTTCAACTGGCCTTTGATACCAACCTTCATCATCATTATTATTATCGCTCAATCCGAAGTCTCGCAATAAAGCGGAGTTTGGAGAGGTCTGATAGTACACAACCTTACTCCTACATAGTAGAGAGACTGCTTCCGGTAGACCTACAATACAAATGAGACAAGATAAGAATGATGTGAAAAAGGTAAAACTAGCATGGTAAATTATTAAATAAATAAAAATTACACTAAATACATACCAATCAATATCAATAAATTCTCTAACATCCTTAAATTCTCTAACATCTTTTCTCGTTTTATGATTGCCCTTAAAAAGAGTACTGACAGGTTTACACCTTAATATTCATTTCTCTTCCAACAAATCAAGCATATATTTTCATTAAGAAATAAATATTCCCTTGTTTAACCTCATAATCTCTATATTCAAGGAAATATTTTAGTTTTCCTAATCTTTAATTTCAAACTCAATATTTTAAATATTTCTCAAGTCTGGGTATTTCTTTATGATTTGGACCTATCACAACTAAATCATTAACATATACAATTGGAACAATGACCTTACAATTAATATGTTTGATAAACAAAATGTAATCTACAATCTTTTTTTGTAAGCAAAAATTGACTATAGCTTCTCTTAATCTTCTAACCCAAGCCTGTTGGTGACTGTTTTAGACCATACAAAGCTTTATTCAAGTGACATAACTTTTCTTCAATTTTTTGATTAGCAAAGCTTGGTGGAATCTTTAATATACATTTCTGCTTTTAATCCACCATGTAGGAAAGCATTTCTTATGTTAATTTGTTGAAGATACCATTAAGATTAGAGAAACTTGATAAAGAATTCTTGTTGAATTCATCTTAGCCATAAGTGGAAATGTTTCTTGGTAATCTATTCTAGATGTATAAGTGAAACCTTTTGCTACAAATTTGGCTTATAGTCTTTCAATTAGGCCATTTTCCTAATGCTTCATAGAGAAAACCTATTTACATCCTACATGTTATTTTTGCAAAATTAGATTATCAAGCTCTTAAGTTTCATTTTTGGCTAAGGCTTTCATCTCTTTTACAATAATATTTTTCCATTTAGGATCATTAACAACTTTTCATCTTGCCGTATAGACACGAAATCGAAAGAAGACAAGAAAACTCTATAAGCCAGAGATAGTGAGACAACAAAAAAAAGCAATATTGAATACATGATCTAACTCCTTCCTTAACAACTATAAGAATGCCAAGGTCACTAGTACAAGAGTTATTAATAGGGATTTTAATAACCAAATCATGAATATGAGAGACAAATTAATTACCTAATTCCATATGAGTCGAGGTTGCCAAGTCTGTTGTTTGACTAGGTAGAGTATTCTCATATTTTTTTTCCTATAAGAATATCTAATAAGATCAAATATATCTAGTCTCCCAGTTGTTCTATTAGAAGGTTCATCATCACTCTCATGCTCCCACTTCCTACTACCTCGCTCTCTCTATCTACTACATATGTAAAAATCAATACTAGAAGTAGGAGGAGGCAAACCTGATGTCACCTCTTCTATACCTCTTCCCCTAAAGAGGTGAAATATATGGAAAATAGAATTTTTGGTCTTGAAATGTAAACATTTATGCTTATATAAAATTTTCTAGTAGTGGGATAATAATGTTTAGACTAATTTAAGTATGCAAATATCCAACAAAAATACATTTTAGGGCTCTAGAATCAAGTTTTTCCCTCATTATCCCTATGCACGAAGCAATCCTAACTAGAAACTTTAGGAGAAAAAATATAAGAGAAACTATTATAAATAAGTTCTTAGGAACATTTAAAATTAATAATTTTAAGAGGGGTGTAATATGCAATAATAAGAATTGCATAACTCCAATAGAACCTAGGAAGATTCATGGTGAATATAAGAGCCCAAGCAAGATAGTACTTACATACTTAGTCTAGTTTACAATCTCATTATTATCCAAATAAGTACAAAATACATTGTTCATACATTCAATACCATTATTAGTTTAAGATACCTTTAACTTGACATTAAACCAAGTAGTAACCATTTTATGAAAGGATTGAAAGCATGAAAACACTTTTTTTTCATGCATTAAATATATCCATATCATCTTAATATAATAATTATTAAGATTACAAACTACCAATGATCAGATAAAGAAATCACTAAGCCATTACCCTAATCACGTGAATGAATCATGTAAATGTAATTGAAGTTTAATTATTAATAATAGAATATGAAGTTCTAGTATGCTTAACAAGTTCAAAAGCATCACAAACTATATACTCTATATGGAATTGCTAAAATAAATTGGGGTAAAGCTTCTACAAAATGATGGGTTGGCTAATCTCTTATATCATTGAATAATATGTTGATAAGAAAATCTTTGATTCACCTATTAAAGCGTGACCATTATAAGAAGAATCTTCTATTAGTCAATATAATTATTCCACAACTTTACTATAGCCACTCATTTTCTCAGTGCTCAACTCCTATATAATATAATAAGGACATAATTCAATTTTATAGTTCAAATATCTTAGAAGAGAACTAACAGATGATAAATTGTGTGAAAATTAGGAATGTGTAATGCAAGAGGCAAAGCAATGGAAGAATTGTAATTTAAAGAACCTTTCCCAATAATATGAGATAAAGATTCATTAGTTATACAAATTTTATTATGACATGAATAAGGAGAATAAGTTAAGAATTTAGTATGACTATTTGTTATATGATGCAAATCTCAAGAATCAATAATTTATAAATCATATGTGGCATCATGGTTATTTAGAGCAATTTAGTTAGTTTAAAGAGTATAATATAATATACATGATTGGGTAATATTAGAGGAAGGAGTGGAAACAACATTACTAGTGGAAGAAGACAAAAGTTTAGTCAAAAAGGATATAAGAGCTTATAATATTTCATTGGATAGTTCATCAAAGGATTGATTCTCTCTTAGTAGCTTTATTTTAGTCTACATGGACATGTATGCTTAAGGTTGTGTACTACGAAGCCTTTCCCTCCTCAACCATGTATAGGCTAACCATGTGATTTCTAGTATATATTTTTTGTATGTCTTAGTTTGCCACATAATTACACTTTCTAGTGTATGCTTTTATGCTCTTTTGAGAATCACCTTTCATGATTTTGATTTACTAAGATTTGAAGAATGAATATACCAACATTCCATATTGTTCAATAGAGATAATTTGTTGCATAATACTCTATCTACTCTCTTTTTGTTGTGTATTACTGTATATATGTCTTAAAAGAGGGAAAAGGACATCATCCTAGAATTTGGACTCTAATATGATCAAACTCCTTATTTATACTACTTAAAAAATTGTTCACACATTCTTTGTTATATAACTTTTGAAATTTGGTTGCATCAATTACATAAGATATTTGAAAATCCTTGTCATAGTAAAAAAATTTCCACAACACATTAATTTTATAAAAATATTAATAAATCATCATTTCTTTTTGTCTAATTTCATAAAGTTTCTTCCATATTTCCTATATTTGGTCACCATTCCTTGGTTTAGAATATGTCTATAAAGCTACATCTTAGATCGTTTGAGCAGTATCTAGTAGAAAAAAAACATCAAACATTGTGTAATTGTTAGTTGCATACAGTTAGTTAACTATAACATGATAAATGAATTTAAGACTCTCACTTGGTCAATCTAAGATCTATCACTTTTGGTTTTGGCTTTCCATTATTGATATAATTTTATCAACCTTTAGCCTGAGTGAACAGTAAGTAAGATTAAGACCAAACAAGAATATTTATCCCATCTAATTTAATAAGATCAATTTGGAGAGAGGGATTACCATTGAAAAGTCTAAAATTAGGAACTATTTTGGTCAACCAAACTTTTAGAAGGGTTTTTCCTCTTTCTATAAGTACCTAAAAGAAATTGATATGTTAAAAAACATAAATAATTGTGACTGAAAAGGTTGTTAAGGATTTAATATGAAAGAATCTAAGTTAGAACAACCTCTGTGGGCCTTTAATAACTTCAATTACTAATGAAAATTTTATTCTAAATAATGGAAATAAAAAATATTAATAGATAATCACTTTGATTTCATGTAAGTTTTTAAGGAAAAGAGATTTAAGAAAAAATATAGTTCTAATACCTAATTATATATTTATACTTTACTAAGATTTATACAAAAAAAGAAAATATACAATTAGAAAAATGCAACTATCAATTTGATAAGGAATATACAACTATCCCCCTTAATTTATTCCTAAATAACATGTATACATTTTTCAACAAATATCAATTTCTTAAGTCAAACAAACCATGAAATAGATAATACATACAAAGGAATTGATGGATGCATATTTGACTATAATTATACACCCATGTTTGATGTATTTACTTTATATTTTATAGTTCTGTTGTATATTTGGTACTTAATTCTCTCTAAGTGCATTTATAGGTGATAATTGCCTTTATGGATCAAAAGGAGACAAATTTGGATGAAATCATGGCATAAAATGAAGTTTTGAAGCATCCAGATATAAAACGATCATGTATGTGGACGTGTAAGTCTTTATGAACGTGTAAAGTCACAATTTTAGTGGTTCTTAGAGCTACATGTGTAACATCTCATCACCTGTGGGAAGGTTAGAATGGTAAATGTGAATGATTAATGAGAGTTAGAAATGCATTTCCATGTTCATGCGTAATATGTCCTACACATACATGTGAATAGTGAGGTTGTTGCACATGAAAAAAAATGTACATGCATTCATGAATAATTCCAGGTATAATTAGATTGAGTTGTGATTTCTTGGAGTTTTGAGAAATTTGAATTTATTTTTGTTGGAAATTCTATTGGTTAGTAAGAATATTGTATTTGGCAATTTTGGTGAATTTAGGAATAAATTTTGAAAAATTTAAAAAATAAAAATAAGAAAAAGAAATCAAAAGAAGCTTTGGAGATAGTTGAATTGTAAAGATGAAAGTTAAGGGAGTTAGTTCAAAAGAAACTAAGTTAGAGCTTAGGTATTA
>JAOQMP010000004.1:8172420-8193495 GCA_027563575.1 Erythroxylum pedicellare
GATTGGCATGATGATTTGGATTTGTTGCTTCCACTGGAAAAATGATTTCTTAAAAGTTTTGAAATCTACCGTTTCTCCAAATATAGCATGCTTTCTTTTTCTGAACCAACACACATTATATGACCTAAACCTAACCAAATGTCCTACCAAGCCGTAAAATAGTGGAACATTAGTTGATTGTTGATGCTTTTTGATGTACTAAAGTGTAAGCATGGGGGTATGCACAAGTGGGAGTTAGTTATAATTGTTGAAATGGCATTTTATCTCTTATGAATGAATTCCAATTTTGATATAGCTTCTTTCAGTTTTCATTAAAAAAGAATAAATATTTAAATAAAAGTATCAAGGAAGAAATGAATATATTAAGTTATTTATGATTAATATTTCCTCCTAATGTTGAATGGAAAGGGTTAGTTGATTACAATCTGAATAAAGGAGATGTAGTTTTCAAGGGTCACCCCTTATAGTCGCAAAGTATTGTTTATGATCAAGTTTCGTGAGTGATTTATACTTCATGGGGTTTATAGTGTGAAGGCTTGATTTTAAGCTGTGAAACATAGTTTCGGCAATCATCACAACTGATATACATAATTTTGAGGTAATGTTCATTTTTATGTTTCATATTATATTGACTGTTTTTCTTATTTCATTAGCTTTGATGGCTTTTGCACTACACTATCCAAAATACATCTCACCTTAACCTTTTTCCTAATTATAACCTTAAAAATTCATTTGATTCATGATTATGCATATGAATCCTAGTTATGGAGAAATGAATTGATACCAAAGTCGTGGAATTTCATGATAATGAATGATCTTTGTGTGTACTTATAGATCAAATCTATTTACATGCTTTTTCTAAGCCTACTACTAGATTGCTTAGTTTCTAAAGGTGATGATTGCTAGTTGATCATAAGTAGAGGAATTTAATATTTAGTTCTTGCTATGATTTTGAAGGTTATTTGTCTTTACTGATGGCTATCTATTATTAGGAAATACAAAAATTGAAAGTGTTTAGTTTGTGACTTTACTTTTTTTATTTTGCTCGAGGATGGTCAAAAGATAAGTGTGAGAGAGTTTGATGTGTGCTTAATTGTTTATACATTTACTTCTTAACAGTTAGTGATTATAGTTGTGAAATGCTTAAGATATTTATTTTTAGTTCAAATTTGATTTTAGGTACAATTTTGAAGCATAAAAGCTAAATTTAGTTAAGAGCACATTCATTGAGCCAACATTTTGATGTTCAAACTCAATTACCCTTGTAGAACAAGAAACAAATAGATTAGGTTCATAATTGGATGCATAATTACAAGAAGAACAATAATTCAGCAAAACCTAGGAGATACATGGTTGTGTATATATTTATGTGGCCTTGTATATGTTTGAAAGATAAATTTCGACTTACACAGTTGGATACACGACCATGTATCCAACCATGTATCTTTACAAGTTTTAATTTTTTGACTTATACGATTTGATAGATGCCTATGTATCAAACCATGTATATGCCTAGAAACCTAATTTTTCATATAAATAGAACATTTGAATGGAGAAAAATGAAAGGAAACATTTTGGGACTTTATGAAGGGGCAAACCACTTACTTTTTGGAGATCTATAGAGGGCTAAGATTCCCTATTCTGTTCAGAGGTGAAATCGACACTGTGGATCGCATTTATACATATCATCATTGTGTATCTTTGTTCTATCTCTCTTTAGGGATTGTTTATGATATTCTATTTCTATTGATTTGGGTATTCATGTATGGATAATTAGTATTCTCATTATTATTTAATTATTTATGATCAATTACTAGAATCTTAAATGCAATACGTAATCGTTGTGTTTTAGATTCATTTGTGGCAACTAATGGTGTTAAATCATTAGGGGTAATTTCATATAGGTTAAATAACTTAACTTTATGTGGTTATTGCCTAGATTGATTTGTTTTCCTGATTCATAATACGTTTTGGTTTAGTTAAAAATATTGTTTTAATTAAACATGATATGACGGAAAATTTAGGTTAATAGAGGTTATTGTTAATCTATGGTCAATAGATCTAAAAGAGGATTGAAAATAATATGATAATGACATATATTTAATTATGTGTAGGCTGAGATCGAATCGAGAACTGAATCTTAAATGCATTCATCACTTTCATAATTTTTAATTGTTTGCTTTAATTTACTTTTGTTAGTTTAATTTCATTTTAATTTATTATTCAAAACCAAACTAACAGCACATCGTAATACTAGTCAAAATAAACTAGACCTACTACTGTAATAGTGGTGAGTCTAGTTTGATTCCACTAAGAGTGTATGTAAAGTTATTGAAATGAAAATAATTGGTATTTAAGTTTAGGGGGCTTTGGTTTTAGAAATAAGAAAAAAAATAAAGCTAAACTAACTAAAAAACAATTAAATAAAAAATGTAAAAAAATTGATAAAAGTGGGGAATTCGATAGGGAAACAATTATTTGGTTCAATTTTGGCCTACACCCTAATTAAACATATTTTAATGACTTGTTGTTCTCAAATCTTTCCTAGCAACTATTAATCATGGATAAATAATTAACCTAAGTTTTCCCTTAAGTAGTGTTTAATCAAGACATGATTATTAATTAAACCTAACTACTGAAAACTAAGGATACGATCTTTAGATTCAATTAGAAAGTAGCATTATGAATTAGGAAAACCAATTATTCATGGAAATAACCACATACGATGTATCATTTAAACTAGGTTATGTTATTACTAATGATTACAAACCATTAGTTGATACAAATGAATTTCAACAAAATAATTATGGAATAGATTGAATATTCTAGCAATGGGTTTGTAATAAAATAATCCAATGAACACATTAAAATCATCTTCTCTTAATACCCAATGGGTTCATATATAAATAATGAAACTATAACGATAACATGATCATTCATACACGAAACCCAATTCCATACGCATAGGATAATACAACTAATTTCTAAAGAGAGAAAGAAAACAACAAATACAAGGAGGAATACACTTAATCGGGTCATCAGCATTGATGTCACCATTGAACTTACATCGGGAAGCTACCCCTCTATAAGTCTCTCAAGGTTGAGAGCTTGCTCCTAAAAATAATACTTCATCCTAAATAACTCGCTACTGTCCTTCTTTAACCTTTCATTTTTTTTTAATTTTCAGAACACCACACACGCAAAAACACTGTTCTGATTTCTTTTAAAACCCATGCAACTCATGCATAAAACCCTCTTACTAAACGTCTGTGTTTTAGGCTGCTCCTTACTTGGTTATGTGTTGCATTTTGGTCTTTATTCCTACATCATTTTTGTTCAAAGTGTGTTTGCATGAAACACAAACTTTATTTACATGTCCAGTGTCTATTTGCATGAAATGCAGGCTTTCTTTCTCTTTGCTGTGCATTTTGCTCCTACTTGTTTATCAATGTCTATGCTGCACGTCGTTTTATTCTTCCCAGCTATCCACCTATTGCGTTGTCATTTCTTTCCCAGTTCCTGGCCTTTTGTTCATCTTTTGCTGCCATTTTGTTACTATTTGTCCACCTGCTGAAGCCATTTTGGTCTCTTCTTTCCTTTATCCACTTACTGCCCGTCCATCGTCCTTTACTTCATACCATTAATTTGACATTCTTACATGGCTCTTACATTCTTGCCTTCAGTTTCCATAATTCCATGATGCTTTTCCATTAAATTCACATTGCTTTATACCTTAAACATGGCATCTGGTTTACATGGGCGTGTGAATATGCAACCTCATGCATGGCCATGAACATCTCAAGACAACATCTACCACATATTAGCAAACTCTGATAACCTATTCAATACAACTTTATGAGGATGCATTAATCATAAACAACTTTTCAACATATATGCACTTCCTCCTTGATACATTTATTTAAACATATACATTTTTTCTTTTTCTTTTTTCTTTTCCTTTCTCTTTTTTCTTTTTCTTTTTTCATAAACATTAAAAGAAACTACATTAACATGGGAGTTCCAATGGTATGACATAAAATGGCATCCCAACATCATAACCAACCCACACATATGTACACCCCATACTTAGAATTTTGAACATCCATAAACTCAATGATAAAAAATGTTCCACTAGATTTATGGCTTGTGTAAGAAATTTGGTTAAGTTTAGAAGCATATAATGTGGTTTATACAATGTATAAAGCTCAGAGGGGATTATCAAAAGGAAATCATATAATGGGTAGGCTATTTAGCTAATGTAGTTCGGAAAAACAAAGAATGCCTAATCATTTCCATGTTAATGCATGTGATAAGAATGTGGTCTTGAATAGAAAATCAAAACAAAATCAGGATGTAAATTTCATGAAGGTCACACATTATCAAAAGACAATGAGACTGATATGAATGAGTCAATCTATAAAGGCTCAAAATCTCACTGGCTTTATTTACCACTAGTTACTACTCTTATAAAGATAATGCACCTTGACCAATCATAAGAGAAAAAGTACATACTAAGGTTGCCATAAAATTCTCTATTCTATTCATTCTTTACTCATGACTATATAGTCTTAGAAGCAACAGAAAACGAGAAAATGTTTGTATTGTTTGTTTTATTCTTTCTCTAATTTTGTTTAAAATTTAAAAACAAGTAAGAAATAAACAAACATATAACCAGACATGCATATAAAACGTAGTGAAGATGTAAAGAAAAAATTACTTCCTTTGGGTTGCCTCTCAAGAAGCGCCTTTGTTTAAAGATGCTAGCTTGACTCCATGTTTTCTCCTCATGTGACGAAATTATGATCTTCAGGTAGTACAGTTTGAGTCACTTCCATATGAGGTTGTTCAGTATAAGGCCTTAGTTGATAATCCATCATATTCAACACATTCACTATCTTTAGAATCTCATTTTCTACTGAGTTCATGTTCTATAGAAAGACCTCGAATGTCTCTTCACATTTTTCTTCTTTGTTGATTTTTTCTAATGTGCTAGGTAAAGGCAAAGAGTCATTCTTAACAATAAATTGGAACTTAGTATTAACCTCTGAGATAAAAGATATACCTTTTCTACTTCGAGCTCCTCCTTAATTTCTTCTTCATACATAATTCCGTGAGTATTGCTCTCAAATTCTCAGGATCCTGATCACTCTATAAGGTCTCTGTACTAATGTCCATTGGGTACACCTTAGGTTGATATGGTTGCTCCTCTTTACTTTGCTCTTCTAGGCATTCGATCCTCACTTTCATCTCACCCATTGGCTTGCCATGTTCTGGAGACTAGACATTGTATCTTAATGAACTTACATCATTTCCTGTTGGAACTACTATTATGCATCTCGTTTAAATTGCAAAGTATTAGCGTTCATAATATTAATCAATTCTTCCAAAGATGTATCTGAATCTTATTAGATCTCCATATTTTGGATGCCAGACTTGATTTGCTGCAAACATTGCCTTTGATCTTACTGAAATTGCAAAGTGATAACAATAACAACGTCAACTAATTCTTCTAAGGATGTACCTGGATTTTACTGGCTTTCCTAAATTTGGAAACTAGACCAAATTTGCATTTCATCATGTTGGAATTGTAGGATATTCTGTTGGGTTTACTATATACTCCCTTGAAGTTGCTGCATTCCTTGTTGAAATTAAAGATTGTTAGCATTACAGGTCTAGTTATAGTCATCCAGAGATGTACTTGAGTTGTAATAAGTAGCTTCTAGTGTATATGAGAATTGTTATGCATTCTACAAACTATCATGGAAGTAATTCTGTTGATTTTTCCATCCATAACTAAAGTTAGGTTGATTAGTCCAACCTTGGTTATAAGATTGAGAATAAGAATTATTAAAGAAATTACTTCTGTTTATGTCAATTTTTTTAGAAATCACAAACAAGAATCAAATAGACTAATTACAAGCAAATATATACAAAACACCAATTAAAATTAAGAATAAACACTAAAACACTGCAATCCTTGGCAACAACGCCAAAATTGATAGCCCCGTCATAATGCTAGTCAAAATAAACTAGATCTACTACTGTAGTAGCAGTGAGTCTAGGTCGATCCCACAGAGAGTGTGAGTAAAGTTGTTGAAATGAAAATAATTGGTATTTAGGTCTAGGGGGTTTTAAAAAAAAAGGAAAATAAAATAAAGTTAAGCTAACTAATAAAAGGAATTTAAAGAAACAGGTAAAAAGAAAAGATAAAAGTAGGAAATTCGGTAAGGACTTGGTTCTTTGGTTCAATCTTGGCCTACACCCTAATTAAACATATTTCAATTATTTGTTACTCTCAAACTTCTCCTAGAAACTATTAATCATAGGTTAATAATTAACCCGAGTTTTCCTTTAGGTAGTGTTTAATTAAGATACAATCGTTAATTAAACCTAGCCACTGAATAACCTAAGATACAATCTCTAGATTTAATTAGGTAGTAGCATTATGAATTAAAAAAATCGATTAATCAAGGAAACAACCATATACTATGTGTCATTTAACCTAGGTTATGTTATCCTTAATGATTACGAGCCATTAATCGCTATAAATGAATTTCAACATAACAATTACGGATTATATTGAATATTCTAGCAATAGGTTTGTAATAAAACAATCCAATGAATGAATTAAAATCATCTTTTCCTAATACCCAATGGGATCATGCATAAATAATCAAACTATAACCATAACACGATCATTCATACATGAAACCAAAATCCATATGCATAGGATAACATAATCAGTTTCTAAAGAGAGAAAGAAAACAACAAATATAAGGAGAAATACACTTAACAGGGTCGTTGACGTCAATGTCACATCAGAATCAATATTGGGAAACTACCCCTCTTTGGGACTCTCAAGGTTAAGATTTTGCTCCTAAATCTAATGCCTCATCCCCCAAAGAATATCCCAGCTGAAGACTCCTTTTTGGAGAAATAACTTATTGGGGTTATACAAATATAGTGCCCTAGAAAGCAAGTGTATTTACATGTAACTTAATCTTCTTCCATTTACAGTTTTGTAATGAAAATATTTATTATTAATAAAACAAAAGAGTTTGGTTTTAGTTGTATAAGCATAATATAACTAGTCATAAGGAACCAAGAATCTTTCGTTAACAATATACATATACATGAAGATGTATGGGAAACATGTATATAATTAGAATCTAAATTAATTTATTCACAATTGAATAATCAAGTTGGTCACTTGATTATGGTTTAGACTATAGTGTTGCGATTTATCTCCATGTAAGTAAAGGAATTTACTTAAAGGGAATGATGAGTTTCATATCATGATAGTAGTCGACTATTGATAATGGCATTATTAAGTGAATTTGAATCAAGTATGTTTTCAAGAATAAAGTAGGCCATTACTTTAATCATAACACATACATTTTAGCATTTTCTTATTATGGACCACAATCTTGATGAATGGTGAACTCATATGTGTTTCATTATAATTCTTGATATGATCGGAATGGATTTTATAGAGTATTAATCCAGTATCTCCTTATTAATTGAAATATGTATCAGGAATAGATTGGTTATAGTGATATCATCACTTCTAGATGTTTTATGAAGATTAGTGATTAAACTGGAACTAGGAGTTTGATAGACTAGCCGATCAAGTATTACCACCAAGATAAGATCTTGTGTGTTAATCACCATATAGAGTAAAACAAGAAGGAAAAACCAATATAAGGGCAAAAAGGTAAATTTACCCTTTATTGTGCAGATGGCTATAATAAAATTCATAATAGGGTTTGCAATTGGACATCTTATCTAAAATATGTGTTCCCATAATATTTAATAATTCAAGAGTTCAACTAATTGTTTTTAGTGGAATGACATTTAGTTAATTAGCTAGAATTAATTCTAATGAGATTAAATTAATTCTGGGCTTATTGGAGCTTAAATTATCTAAGTCCAATAAGATTCTCCACTTGGCTGTAAGGAAGGTTATCAAGAAAGTAAGAAATATAAATGGAGGTTTTAAAGCCTAGGAATGAATGTTAGGCTTGCATTAATTAATGGTTAATTAGAAGCCCAAATGAACATTTAGAAATGGGTCAGACCTTGGTTTAATTTGATTAATTAGACTAATTAAATTGAAAAAATTCTTAAAAGAAATGGAAGGTGCAATTTTGGTTTTATTAGGGCTGAACGTGTAGCTGCACATTTAGCATTGAATTGCTAAATAAAGATGGTATTTATCATGCTTATCATGATTAAATGGAGTAATGATCTTACGATTAAATGTTTAATGGTTGTCTTTTAATGATGACATGTAATGTAAACTTTTAGCATTCATTTGATTAAAGATGAAAGAGGTGTATTTGATGGATGGTCTTCCTTCTTTTATCACTAAAAATCATTTGATTAAAGATGAAAGAGCTGTATTTGATGGATGGTCTTCCTTCTTTTATCACTAAAACTAAAATTGACATGTTTTTTTAGGTTATTGGTCTTTTCTTATGGCCATCTTAAAACAAATGAGAAGAGTCTCATTTAATGGCTTCTTTATGTTTGATTAAAGAATGAAGTGATACATTGGATGCTCTTTTCTTTTTTCTTTTTCATGCATAACTGAAATTGACAAGATGTAACAAAGGTGTTCTTTCATTTTTTTGGACTCTCTCTCCTTTCTTGCATGTGTTAGCCGAGATTTGCATGAGAGGTATCTCATCTTTGGCTTCTTTCTTCTAATAAGAATCTCCTCTAAAGTTTTCTTCTCCTTTCCCACCAAAGGATCTTGTTAACCAAGTTATCTAAGAAGAACAAGTGGTAGATCGGATTGGTCGAGGATACAATATCGAGAAAAGGATACAATAAGAAGAAGAGGATACATCACTTAGGAGAGAATACATTGCCGAGGATAGGATAGCACAGCAAGTAGTTAAAGTTGTTATGAAGGAGTCGGTAATAATTTTCATCATGTGTTTATCCAAATGTTTATCTTTATACCGTATCGTGTATGGCTATGCATGTTGATTTAGTTATATTGCTTTCACTGTAATTTTGATTTCTAAGAAGTTTTGAAATCTACCGTTTTATCCAAATCGTTCATGCTTTATTTTTCCAATCCAACACCAAGATACTTTTGTAAGTAATATACATATATATGGAGATGTATAGGAAAAATGTATATTTTTACAATCTAAATTAGTTGATTCACAGTTGAATAATCAAGTTAGTTCCTTGATTACGGTTTAGGTTATAATGTTGCGATTTATCTCTGTGTAAGTAAAAGTGTTTACTTTAAGGGAATGATGAGTTTCATATCATGGTAGTAGTTGATTATTGATAGTGGCACTATTAAATGAATCTGGAATCAAGTATGGTTTTAAAGAATAAAGTGAGCTATTACTTTAATGTTAAGACATACACCTTAGCATTCTTTTATTACGAACCATAATTTTGATGAGTGATGAACTCTTCTGTGTTTCATTATAATTTTTTATATGATTACAATGGATTTTTACAGAGTATCAATACAGTGTCTACATGTTGGAATCATTAATTGAAACATGTATTAGGGAACATTCAATCAAATAAAGAGTTTATAGTGATATCATCACTTCTAGATATTTTACAGAGTTTGATGATTAAACTGGTGCTAGTAGTTTGATGAACTAGTTAACCATCAAGTATTAACACCAAGATTAGATGATGTGTGTTAATCACTATATAGAGTAAAAATGGGAGATCTATAAGGAAAAACAAACATAAGGGCGAAACGATAATTTACTCTTTATTGTGTGGATGACTATAATATGATTCATAATAAAGTTTGCAATTAGACATCTTATTTGAAACATGTGTTCTCATAATATTTAGTAATTGAAGAGTTCAACTGATTGTCTTTAGTGGAATAACATTTGGTTAACATGCTAGAATTAATTCTAATAAGATTAAATTAATTCTAAGCTTATTGGGGCTTGAATTATCTAAGTACAATTAAATTCCCCACTTGGCTTCTTGGAAGGTTATCAAGAAAAGTAAGAAATATAAATAGAGGTTTTAAAGCCCATGATTGAATGTTGGACTTACTTTAATTATAAGCCTAAATGAACATTTAATATTGGGCTTGACTTTGATTTGATTTAAGTAATTAGATTAATTAAATTGAAACAAAGTTATTAAAGAAAGGAGGGCATATTTTGGTTTTTTATACCTAAATGTGTAGCTGCACATTTAGCATTGAATTGCTAAATTAAAGATAGTATTTATCATGCTTTTATCATCATTAAATGGAGCAATGATCTTATCATTAAATGGTTTAGTGGTTGTCTATTAATGATGGCATGCAATGTAACCTTTTAGCATTCACTTGATTAAAGAAAGGAAGCGATGAATTTAATGTACTCTCTCTTCCTTCTTTCATATAACCAAAAATGAGAAAGTCTCAGTTAGGTTATTTGTATTTTTAGATAGCTATCTTAAAAGGAATGAGAAGAGTCTCATTGATTGGCTTCTTTATGATTGATTAAAGAATGAAGTGGTGCATTGGATGGACATTAGTTCTTTCTTTCTTGATAACCAAAATTGACAAGGAAAGTAAGAATTGTTCTTACATTTTTGACTCACTCTCTCTTCTCATGCATGAATAACCAAAACTTAAATGAGAAGAGTCTCACTTTTGGCTTCTTTCTTCTAATAAAAATCTCCTCAAAATATTTTTTCTCCTTTCCCACCAAAGAATACTGTTAACTAAGTTATCTAAGAACAACAAGTGGTAGATCGGATTGGTCGAGGATACAATAGTAAGGAGAGGGTACATTGACAAAGGAAAGGATACAAAAGAGTGAAACATTGACAAAAGAAAGGATACAAAAGAATGAAAGCTATAACAAGGATTCGGAGAGGCTACAAAAGCAAGGAGTCAAAGATGTAGTAAGGAGTCTATATATTTCTACCACCTTGTTCTTATGTAAATTATTTTCCTTATACCGTATTATGTATGGCTGAAACATGTTAGTTTGGTTATATTATTTCCACTGTGTTTTGATTTCAAAATTTTTTTGAAATCTACTGTTTTAGCAAATCTTGCATGCTTTTGTTTTTGATCCAACATCCAAACCATTGTAAGTCATTCAAAACTTATTTTGTAGTTTAAAACAAACCTAACTACATAACAATTTAAATCTAATTACTAAAAGTGCTAATTTAAGGTCATTAGCTTGACCTTGCATCATTTAAAATTCAGCCCGAATCACTTATGAGTGGCTTGCTTCCACCCTTATCATTCAACAATGATTTTGTAGCTTGTGAGTTAGCTACAAATAAAAAATGATTAGAAGGACAATATTCATAAAATTATGCAAACCAATTAAGCTCAGTAATGTCCTTTTTTCGAGTGAACTATCAATGAAATAGGGAATAAGAAACTCCCTGAATATTCTATAGAATCTAGCAGTTTCTTCGATAAGAGGGTGAGTTGTTCTGTTCTTGGATCTTGCTTATTTGCCCTAATCTGCTCTTCTTCCACAACTTCTTCAAACTTGATGTCTTTTGTCATCTGTTCTTCTTGCTCTTGTTCCTTCAAAGATTCGAACACATCATCTTTTCTAAATGAGTCGCCCTCCTACAAATTCTTTACTACATAATTCATATTGAATGTCACTTAGTCATCAATAATCTAAATGATAAGGTTCTTTTCACGTATATTTACCTAAGTTTTTTCGATGTTCAAGCATTGTATACAAAGGTCTAGGAAATAATAGGGAGGGTTGTCATCCTTTTCTTCATCCTCTTGCCTCATCTTTTGGTCTTCTATAAGATAGGGTTTAGTATAGTCTTCCACTAGTTCTTCTTTTCTTCCCCATTTCTAAATGTGATAGCCTCATATTGCTCTCATTAATATAATTCCATATTGCTCAAAGAGTCCACACTTCTCTTACAAAATTCATGAGAAAGTTGTCTTACTTGAATCTCCAGAATGTGAATGAAGTGGCATGATTTTATGTTAATTGATTAAAATGCTCTTCCAGTCTCTTCTGGTTCTCTTCCATTTCTATTAGCTTATCCACGATTATGTCCAATTTGGAATCCGATGAACTAGACTCATCTTGCTAAAATTCAAATAGGTCTTGATGTCCTAAATGAGTCCTTACATTGTTGGAACTTGGGTAGTTCAGCCATCCCGAAGTGTACATGTTCTAATAAGGATCGTTATTTCCTTGACCATACTGTGCCTCATTATAGTTCACAAAAGTTCCTTGCTCCTTATAATATCTATCTTCCATCATTGTTCTTTCCATTTCTTCTTGGCATCTAGCTCTTTAGATGTCTCATTTCTCATTCTAAGTTGTGTGACTGATTGAATCCAAGTTTCCTATATCATTTGGTGACAATTTCATGGTTGTTGCTATACTTTTTGGCTCTTATTATTGGATTTTGTGCTTAACTTAGCTCATGAGTGCTTGTTTTGAATTAATGTAGTTTGAGGGTAAAATTGTCACAAATAATTATTAATTGCACTAAATTGATTTTTAGAACAATTAATACTGCAAACTATTATTTTTTGTTGTAGGAAATTCAAGAAGTAGAGCTAAAGAGTGAAGACCAAGAACACAAATCTTTTGGGGAAAGTTCACCGCGGTGAGGATGATGTTTTGCAGTGGCAAAATCTGAAAATCTTTGAAGAAAGCTTTAGGGAAAAGTTCACCGCCGCAAGGATAATGTGTGCGCCATGGTGAAATCAACAGATTATTGAAGAAATCTTTCAAAAAAAGTTTGCCATGGAGAACTCATCCTTTTATCATAGCGAAACATTTGAATTGGCACCAAACTTGGACAATTTTCAGAAAATTAACCAACTGTGCAACCCATTTTTGAAAAAACCTATTTTGGGTTAACATAGATAAGGAGAGCGGATAGATAACATTGATAACATTCAACATTCATAGTCCATATTCACACCACTATCACATCATCATCTTCTCTCATCCATCTCATTTCTTCCATTTTTCACCATTAACTTCTACCATGGGTGACTCCGATTGCTTCTCGATTGTGAAGTTTCTTGGAGCCATGCGTGGCTAGGCGTCTTTCTCTCCTCTTGAAGATGTATCAATAGCTAGAGTTCAATGGGATTAAAAGAGGAATAGCTTAATCCATGTTTAGCTATGATTTATGAATTCCTAGGTTTAGGATTCATAATTTGCAGTTGAACATACTTGATTATAGTTTAATCAAGTGTTGGATATTCAATTTGTAGTATGGATTTGTTTATATAGAGCTTTAATCTTAAATATATCAAGTCTTTTATATGTCTATTTGTGATCTTGTTGATTCTCTTTTATCTTGCATAGTTGTGCTTGATATTGAGTTGTTTCTAGATTCCAAAGTGACTTATTGAATGGATTTATCTACCACACACACTAAGAGCATTTAACATGGTTTTAATATATGGAGTCCTATTGATGAAGATCTTGGACATAAAGAGTTCTTTAAGGTTTACCTTTTGAAACTTAGTGACTTCCACTCCCATTAAAATTAATTGCGAACTATGATAGCCAAAGCTCATTTTTAAGAGGAACCTATCACTATTTGGTCTTTTGTCTTAATCTTTCCGTTTTCTATTCCCAAATACATTTTATATATTTTTCTTCCAATTGAATTTAGTATAGTTAATGTTCTCAAAGATCAAAACCTCCTCCTTACCAAATTAGCTTGCATTTCGTGACACATAGGTTAACCTAGGTCCATTCATTTTAGGTTCCGATTAAGTGAGATGACCCGAGGTTACATCCTATATTATAATATTTGGATTATTTTTTTGATTTGACCTCCAAGGGTACGAACAAAGGTCTGAATCACTTATTGTGTCTATACTTTATGACCCAAACTTCTTTCTCTATTTTTTAAAAACAAAAGATAGTTAAAAAAGCCATAGACTAAATAACTAAACTAATTGCCTCCCCAGCAATGATGCCAAAAACTTGATCGCAGTTTTTAAATATGTGTAGTTTTAATATTTTAATCTTGATAAGCATATGAGTCGTTCGCATAATATCTAAGGTGTCGATCCTACAAGGATGGTTAATCTAATCATAAACTCTAAGGTTGAAACAAATTACAAAAATTCAACTGTAACTAAGCTAAAGCAATAACACAATTCAATAAGTTAATTCAATCAACCAATTCAACTCAAGAATTAATAATGAAACATCAACAAATCAGCAAATTGCAATGCATACACTAAGAATCAACCTAAGGAATTATAGATTGAGAGAAAAGGAAATTTTTTACTTATCTTCAACACTAACCTAACTAATTATGAAATGCCATATTATTGGTCAGGACTATCCTAGGGTTGGTTACTCTAGGATTGGTTACTCTCTCTTGAGTTATAACCAAAAGCCCTACATTATAAACCCTAATCATATTATGGAAAAATAAAATTTCTCAATTTATAATTTACCAAACTCTACTTAGATTTAAAGTTTTCCACTAGACTACTAGAACCTATGTGAGATCTCTCGTTACATAATTACCAACTCTATTAATTTCTCATTCTTATTAAATTAGCTAACTCTTGTTAGCCCAATTTAGTTATTTTTATCAGTTCACCTTTTCAGTCTATTATTGATTTATGAAAATGTAGAAATCAATCACAATGAATCCAATTTATATAAACAATTAGATTTTTATTGAATCATAGATAAAAATAACCCAAAGGTGAGTTTAGACAATCCTCAACATTCATAAATCCTAGCTCAATAGCTATTCCAATTCTATACATAGATAAAAATGTAAATACACTGGAAAATAGATTCGAATGGATGATGGAGGCAGCAACGACGGGAAACTTCATGTTCCTAGAAGTACTTCATGTAAGCTTCTTCTCCACACCTCTATTCCTTCGTTCCTTTTTCAATCTCTCAATGAACCCTCTCTAGGGTTTTGTGATTGTGACTGATGCAAGAAGCTCTGTCTTTTTGTTCCTCTTGTTCTATTTATGTTCTTTTGTGTTTACGATTAAACTAGGTTTTTTAGGGTCCGAAAGGTCCAAAAAATATCTCAAAACATTAAGTTTAGGAGTGACCATGCATTTTCCTGATGCAGCCTACGATCGTGGTCTACATCTAAGCCTTCTATCACGATGGGTTGTTATTTCAGCTTGAATGCCTCCAAAACTTCTTCGTTCCTCGATGTTGACCCTGAAACACTAACAAGCACATCAAGTTACCTCCAAAACATCATATTTAAGCTCAAAGAATTGTTCTAACCCATAAAACACTTAAAAACATAAATAAATCACAAATTAACACAATTTTACTCTAAACACATGCTAAACAATCGAATAAACAACTAAACACATACCAAACTATGCCCTAAAATATGATGCATTTCACACTTATCAATGAATAATGTCCCTCTACCCCTTTGGTCTAGTAAATCCACTTATTGAAACAATTGTGTAAGTTCTCTACTAACTGCCATTGTGTAAATTGCTCCATATTTAATTTCACTATAATCCAATGAAAAATTGAAATCACTAACTACTAACCACAGATTTTGTATGATGAGTATAAAAGTTGTAGATTAGTCCATTAGTTTGCTCATTGGAAGCATAACCTACAGGAACTTCAAAAGCAAGAGAGTTTCCCTTCAATTGAGAATGAATATACAATAACTGATTATTAAGGTAGATACATTTAACCTTTATAAAATTAGAGTTGAAAAGACAGATAATACGACCACTGTAATGTTGAGAATGGTTTGGAATAGTCTTCCATTGTATACCGAAGAAGGACAGTCCTGACCAGACAGAAGTGACCTTTATTTTTATCTCTAAGAGACCAACCAAATATGGTTTCTTCTCATAAACCAAATCATTCACCATGAGATATTCCAAAGGGTTATTTAGCCCTCATGTATTTTGAATAAGCATTAGGGGGATACCTCCTTAAAATTAACTTCCGTTTTGGCCAATCTTCTCTAAGAATTGTTAGAAGTTACTTAAGGGTTTACCTCAGTATATGCCCTAATTACCTCCTGTGATACAATTATGTTGTTATAATTCTCTTGCACTATACTAGGATCCTATATTTGCTTATGTAGATTGAGAGGGATCTATTAAAGTTTGAGGAGCCGATACCATAACTAATCCACATCCCTTTCCCTCCTATGTATCTTCTAAGTGATCATCATTACTTACAAATTAGTAATATTTGCCAATATGTCTACATATTGATTATTCAAAGGCATTATCCTCATGCCCTGAGTGCTTCTCAATCAAGTTTTCAACTATAGGTGAAAAAATAGCCTGAGGCCTCCCTTCATCTCCTTCAATAGGAATTGCTGATAATGAATTCTGGTTAGCATTATCCATCATTACGAGAACCATCTGACCATCCTCCTTATTAGAAGTATCATTTGAAGAAAGTTTGACCCCTAATAACTCTTGTTACCAACCAATACTAAATTTCCTACTTATGGGTACCTATTGATTAATTTTATTATTACGTTTCCATTGATAGAATAACTTAATTTCCATTAGTAGACTATCATCCCTATTGACCTATACACAAATCTTAGCATAACCTATGCATTCTACAGTAGAATTTTGCATATCCACGCATAAAGGCTTACCTAAAAAGCTACTGAGGAAGCTCAGTCCTTCCACAGTCTATAGCTCCAGAGGCAAATCATGAAAGTGAATCTAGATAGCAAATACTTTAACACAATCTTTGTCAAATTCCTCTAGTATCCACTTTCGCATAATCATTGACTGGCCTCTAATGTGTTGTGGACCCAATTCCAAAATTTTATTCAAATTATAGGTTCTTAAATTAAAATAAATAATCAATATAATTAATGGATTTTATGGTTCATCCCACCTAAATCTATAATCCAATCTAGTTCTTAAAATTTAAGAAAAATATAAAAGAATTTATTCTCTTAGCTCTTCTTGATTCTTTATGATTGAGTCTCGATGGAATCTTTCTTTTCTACAAGATTGTTTATCATTTGATTGGATCTTAAATCTCCTTTACATTATAAATGATTTTTGCTCTTCCAAATGCCTCTATCTGCTTTCCTTCTCTTTCTTTAAATTTTTATTTCAAGAAACTATAAAATTTTGATAATCATAGGACAAATATGGGCCACTGTTGATCTTATGCTGCTTTGTAGCCCAAAATACCATAATTTATGAAAACTTTACGAAAGAATGGATCAAAAACATACCATATTGACCTCATTTTCCTTTATGTGCTAAGTTGTTAATAAATTGAAATGAATAATTCAATTACATATGTTACACACTATACCATATAACTTCCTTAATAATGAAGATGTGGTCATATTCAACCTGAGTTCTATAAAAATCACTCTATATATTAGTTTCTAAGATTTTATTTCATAAGAAAAAGGACATAGATGTGTATGTAATGATATAAAACCAAATAACAGTATTATAGTTATTTCTAAGGTTTTTCCAAAGTAAGAAAAGGGACTTGGAGAGGTACATAGGGATTTAATACTAAATAAGGATCCTTATAGTGGTCTTTAGGATTTTTCTAAAGTAATAAAAAGGATCTAAAGAGGTCTGCAAAGAATTAAAACCAACTGAGGATTCCTAGATTTATTTTTAGGGTTCTTTTTTTTAAACTAAGAAAAGGGACCTAAAGAGGTACCTAGGGATTTAAAACTAAATGGGGAGTCTTATAGTGGTTTCTAAGACTAAATAAAACTATAAGTGTAATAGTCGGATTCCAAAACTGCCAAGAGTTAGAGTGTTAGATTACTTAATCACATGAATTACATCATGTTAGAATGATTTTGGTGCATTTAGGATATGATTTTATGATTTCATTCACATTCATAATATGAGCATACACACATAAATTTTGATTTAGAAAAATTGCACTCAATTGGCATGTTTCAGGGGTATAAAAGTTTCCAAATGATTATAATATGATCGTACATTTCTAATGTCTTGTATTTTGATTTACCAATAAAAAAAGTGATGGATTACAATTAGTAATTTGGAATTTATTTGTCATAATTGGGAGATTGATGAATTTATAAGTACATTTAGACTAGGAAAAAATTTCAAGTGGTAAGACAAGTTGACATGTGGAAATTTAGGATGACTAAGCCTATAAAAATGAGAGACATTTAGTAGTAGATTTGAGTGACAAATGGCTTGAAGAATTGAGTGAAAAATGGTATGAGAACTATAAGGCCCCAAATTGTACCGTAGTTAGAATGTTACATGTTTATGAAAGTACATGTATGATAGGTGTTAAAAATTGTGATATGATTGAGAATTACATATGACTAGAATTTTAGTTTAATGGATCATACTGGGTGAATTGGAATTAATTGATACCATTAGGGAATTGAGATATTAAAATGTACATTTGGACTAGGACAATTGTCAAGTGGCAAGTCAAGTTGATAAATCAAAATTAGAATGACTAAGCCTATGAGTTAGTGACATTTGGCATAGTTAATACATTGACATTTGGCAACATTGGCTGAGTGACAAGTGGCTTGATTTAATTGTAGCATTTGCCAACATTCATTAAGTGACAAATGGTTTAATGGAAGTGTGACAATTGGTAGCTTAAATGTAGGCCATATGTGATACATGCAAAGGAGACATATGTCTTATGGTGGGAGTGACACCTAGCATCAAATGAGTCCAGGTAAGGAAGAAGTGTTTCTACTAGTTATTCATTCTCTTTTTTCTTAATCATCATTGAAACTATCCCTCTCATTCAGCTCTGAAATTTTGTTGCAAATTCATGCTTTACCAGTCTGAATTCTTAGCCAAATATTCCATTAAGGAAGTAGATTATGCTAACTTCTTCATCCTATGATTTGTACCTTGATCTTGGATTTATATTGGTTGCATAAAGGGTTTGATTGGCTTATTATTTGAAGTAGTATTTTAAAGTTAAGAAGGTAAGGGAATGCTAAATTTGATTTCATGATGTAATATCGATTATTTGATGCTTGAATTGGATTGAACATGTATTGAATTGATGATGAATCGAGGTCTGGAACATGATACTTGTTTGATGGCTTTTGCTTTAGATGTTGATACCTGAAAGATTGAGAATTATGAGATGCTTAATCAATGACTTTTGAATTATTTTGGAGATGAATTTGGTGAGGTAGTGAAACATGAATAAGGTAGAATTGTAGTGAAATTGATGGACTTCGGTGAAGGTGTGTTGAATGGAAGTGAAGAAGTTATGTTTTGGAAACAACCTGAAGGTTGTGGGTGATTGAAGCTTTGTTTCATTCATCCCATGATCATGGGATTTATAAGGCATATTCTTGTAGTCGTGGCAAATGGTTAGGAAGGTGAAAAACTTGGTTTTGTGCAATTGTTGAACTATATAAGGTTGAGGTACTTAATAATGGTTTAATTAGAATTAATTATGGTTGAAAATGAACCTAGATGATGATAGATTAATTAAGTAATAGTTAATTTAGCTATGGATTGTTAATTAAGGTAATTACTTAAGAAATGTGTGGTTAGTAAATAGTGTGTCTAATGTTGAAATGTATGGTGTGTTGAAGGATGAATATGTCCTTATGAACACAAGTGTGTTTCAATAGGTTTATTGGATGTAAATTGAATATGATTGTTATAATTTTTAAATACATAATGCATTTAATGTTACGTTATTACAAATGTTTATGCTCATAATGTATGTTTAATTTGTTTAGATGTGCATGCATATATTCAATTTAGGAAAAATAGAATAAAGATATATGTTATGCACTACATCTTTTGCATGTGATTCTGAAATTTGAAATGATTTGTTTTAAAACTGCCAAGTCCTAGTCATGGGTAAATAGGCATGCCTAAAAGGGTCTGCAGCTACTCCTATAACTAGACACTAAAGTGTCTTCTGCTGCCAGACACTAACGTGTCTTCTTTGCCAGGAACTACGGTGTCTTCTAATTTTATGCACTTCTATGTCTTATGTTTTAGAGACTTAAGTCTCTTCTATTTAAGATATAAATCATAGGTATCTTCTATTCTTGTCCCATTACCCACTTCTATAAAAAGGATTAGTAGGCTAAATTATTTTATATTCTGTTACATGCTCAATAATCAAGCTTTGTTCTGAAATAACTAAGTTCTGTTTTGATATAATTAGATATTATTTTGATATAGACAAGTTCTATTATGGTACTTTAAAGTTTGGTTATGATATTATGGTATTCTATTATGATACTTGTAAGTTTGGCTCAGAAGCAAATATATCCTATTTTGATATGTTATATTTTGTTCTAAGATACATATTGTTTGGATTGCGATTTAATATGAACAATTAAAGATTGTTTGAGATGTGATCTTATTATGGATATGTGAACATTAGACGATTGTTAAAAATGGTAGCCAAATTATATATTGTTTAGTTATTTCCCCACTAAGCTTTTTGCTTAAGACGTTGGTTTTGCCCTTTTGTAAGTTCTGATAAGAAGGCTTAAGGACTAGGACAAAGACAACCATAGTGGCCAAGGAGATTGTGTTTGGTTTTGGAAACGTTCAGTTTGTTTTTGAGTTATATTTAATGTAATGAGACATATTGGAATTTATATTTTGTTTGATGGTTTGAAATCACCTTAATACAAGTTTGATTTGGATTTTAAGGCTTGTATATAATAAGTACCATGTGTATGTTATGTTTTGAATATGACCCAGCCTATGAAATGAAATGTATGTTATTTGAGTTTTTAGAAATGCTTTAGCATTTTTTAGTACTATTTTGTGTGGCATATACGTAACCTCCTAGGGGGTATGTGGATGTTACAAGAACTAAGTGACATTTGGCAGCCTAAAGAGTGGACATGTAGCTGGCTTAGACACTTGACAAGTGTCCTTAAACTTATTTAACACCTACACTATATAACATAAACACTTCTATATTCAACTTACTGTAACTCTCTCCTTCTTCTCCCTATCACAGCTAAAACTCATTCCTCCCTCACATGTAACACCCCATTACCCTAGGGTACACACCGGGACGCCTGTAGGTCATTCCGATACATATCCTAAGATAAGGGAGTGCTACGTGCGATCACTACTGAACTCCA
>JAOQMP010000004.1:8208468-8258399 GCA_027563575.1 Erythroxylum pedicellare
CTACAAACGTATTTCTATATTTTTCATGAAGTAACTGAAATTTAATTCTGTATCCAAGAGTTTCAAAATTTAGCTCAAAATTGAGTTTGTGGATTATATCATGGTTTGGAATAGTCTATAGTGCTTTTATCATAACTTGCAGAATATCAAACCAAATTGTATGAAATTGATTTCATTTAAAACTTAAGACATAAATGAAAAATTCTTCAGATAGTTTTTTGCCTAAATCCTTCATATTCCTTATCAAAATGACCATGAAAGATTGACATAAAGGTCTGTTTTGAGAAGAAGAGACTTAGCAGTGCATGAATTTGGAGAAACAAAAGAAGGGTTGCACGATCGTGCTTGCTTGTGCACGATCATGACATTTGAAGAAGTATTGAAAATCATGATCGTGCACAAGTATGATTGTGACTTTTCTGAATCAAAGCACGATCGTGACATTGAATGCTTACCAAAGTGGACTAATGTGAACATTCTTTACTCTTTTGGCTATAACTTCTTCATCTGACCTCAAAATGACATGAGATTTGAACCATTGGACTCGTAACACATTGATATTCATCTTTTAAAAATTATATCCATCTAAAATCATTTAGAAGATATTGATAGATTTAATTGGGACGAAAATGATGAACAATCCTGGAACTTCATCATTGGAGTATTATCACTAAACGTGCTTTGGTATTTTAGGCATAACTTGTTACGTAGTTATCAAAATGGATTGATTCTTGATTTATATTAAAACATAGACACAGGGATACAATTTTTATGAAGAAATTGAATTCTAATTCTGTCTCTAGAGTTCCAGAATCTAACTTGAAGTTGAATATAGAATACTGTTATAGTTTATGAATAGTCCAAATTATTTGGAGTATAACTTGTGGAATACTGAACCAAATTCAATTATCGTAGTGTCTAAAAGAAAGTGTTCCCAAATTAATTCATTTACCTGATTAAAATGATCATGGAAAATGGACCCTAAAGTTTGGAATTTTGGAGGAGATATAGGACTTAGATGAGAATTTGGATAATGTTTGATCAAGTAATGTTGGAATAGCATTAGTCAACGAATTGTTTATCAAAGTGCAATAAGCATGAGTCTGTTTGGGAATAAAGATATTCATATGATTGAAATTGTGATTCAAAGAAGAGGAGTAAAGTGTATCAAGTTAAAGTGAATGAGAAATTGTTATTTGTGAGAGCAAATAATGCTACAAATGAAAGGACGAGTAACTGAGTTATAAAATGTGAATGTGGATATAGTGTAAAATTTGAAAATATACCTAGGATTGTCATTAAGCATGCATTGTACTTATTTTGTATACACATTTGTGCATAAATAAATGCTTATAATTGTGCAAAGTTATTAATGTTTATGTGCAATGTGTATATTGCATAATTTGGATGTGCAGGTTAAATATCCATATTCAGACATTTCTAGAATTGGAAACAAATGCTAATCTAGAGTGACTTGTGAGTAGACCTAGATAGTCTTACTTTACTATTTGTTTTGTTTATATTATGGATTGAATGATTATGCAATGTGAATGTGTTGGTTCCCGAGGGGTTTGATAAATGTGAAAACATTGAAGTACTCCTTGTATGTGAATTTGATTGAAATAAGTGTACATAACTTGTTAAATGTCGGACCACGATCCAATGATAAGTGTGTTCTGAATGTGTAATTGCATATGAATGAAAAGTTATTCTCAACTTTAATGTTGAATGTCGGACTAAGGTCCGATGATATGTGCATGTGATTGAATGAGGATATGCAAATGTGATTGATGCATTTCATTATATGAATGCATGAAAAATAAAGGCAGTTGTGACTGGAGTAGCGACCGAAAAAGAGCTTAAAGCTCATAGTGTGAAAAAGAGCCTAGAGCTCATAAAGCGATTAAGAGCCAAAGGCTTAATATGTAAAATGAGCCCGGTATCCCGAACAGATACGGAACAGTTATTAATGATCCCGGTATTTACAATGAATATGGGACAGTTATAGGCACTCGGTCGCAACAACGTAATAACTAAAAGTGAGTCTCATGAGCATTGCATATGTATATAATATGTGTTGAATGTGAAATGTGAAATGTGAAATGAATGATCAAGTGATATATGCGTAAATGAAGGTGTAATGTATGCAACTTGATCTAATGATTTGATGAACCGTACATGTTATTTGATTGAGTGAGCCATCGAGGATGATCACTCACTGAGTTTGCAAAAACACACCCAAAATTTGCAATTAGTTTTCAGGCTCAGAAGAGTACCCCGTTAGGCAAACGGGAGTATAGTCACTACATATGAGTAAGAGATAAAGGTCGGGATCAGTTCACATCTGCATTCGTACTTTCTTATTCTTGTATCAATGTGTGTATTCCCCGATTTCTATACAGAGTGTATTTGATAATGTCTGTATGTAATAACATTATGATTAAAGTGGGCTCAATTTGATTATTATTTTCTGCATATGTATACGATAAATTTGGACAAAAAAATACTGAGTTTTGAGTGTTGATTGTTCTAGTATGCCACCCTTGCGGGATTCGCACTCGGACATCACACGGGATGTCAACTACGGGTCTCGCAGGAGTGGGGTGTTACATAAATAGACTTTCCAAAGAAATGAGAGAGCAAGATATCTACAAGTTCTTAAACTAATGAGGGAATTTAAACTTGGTAAAGATGGACTTAGAGACATTTAATAAGTAATATGATAGGCTTATAATTATTGTTAATAAAATCATACTTATAGGGGAGGAAATGCTAGGTAGGATAATTGTATAAAAGGTTCTTGTAAGCCTACTAGAGAGATTTAAAGCCAAATTTTCATCTCCGGAAGACTCAAGAAACTTATCTTAAATTTGACCATCTGAATTATTAAATCCTCTTCAGGCTCAATAACAGAGAAGGTGAATTGGGCAAGAATTAACTTCAAAGGGTGTTTTTAAGCAAAAGGAAAAATGATAGCCTCTGTTAAATAGTAAGGACAAGAAGAAGCAATTGAGCAAAAGGAGGAGTCAAGATGAAGGCAGCAGTAGAGATAGAATCAATCAAGAGAATTCTCATCTTTATATTTATTACAAAATATCAAATCGTCAATCTTGGCGTTACGAGTTTAGGCATGATGTAGTTTGTAGAGCATACAACCAGAAAGGGCATATTGTTAGGGTTTGTAAGAACAAGGAAAAAAAATGATCAACATACAGAGGTAGTAGATAAGGTGTAGTTGTTTGTTGCTACTTGTTCTATAGGAAGTAGCTCTAATCAGCATGATTGATCGATAGTGGATGCACTCACAATATGACTAACAATAAATCCTTATTTAAAGAACTGAATAAGTCACATATTTACAAATTGAAGATTAGAAATGGTGATTTTAACTTAGTTAAAGCTAAAGGAGATGTAGAAATCGGTACAAGTATAAAGGTTATTACTGATGTTTTATTCATACCTGAGATTAATCAAACTTTGTTTAATATGGGGCAGCTATTGGAGAAGAATTTTTCTGTTATTTTCTAGGACAAGAATTGTGTCATCTTTGATCCTACTAGAGCTAAACTATTTTTAGTAAAGATGAAAGGAAAGAGCTTCGCACTTGACTGAGATCATGCTATTATTTGCATATGGAGATGGCTAGATGTTTATTATTTAAAAAGAATATTCCTAAGTTCCTATAGGCATAATCTTTCAATATTGTAATTTATTTACATAATAGGTTGCCAATAAAAATCTTGATGAACAATAGTACTTTTGAAGTTTGACATGGTTATAGGCCATACACGAGCAATATGAAGTTTTTGGAAACATTTGCTATACACATGTGTCATCGGTGAAGAGAAATAAGTTGGATTAAAAGGCAAAAGTTGGGATCTCTATTGACTACAATAGCCTCACTAAAGGCTATAGAGTTTATTAGCCTTTAACAAAGAGAGTAATTGTAAGTAGAGACATCAAGTTTGATGAATCTACATTTTGGAACTAAAACATATCGACAATGAAATATGAAGAAACTGAAGTAGGAACTATTGCACATTAAGAATCAACTGATGACTCCATAGATGATGTACTAGGTGAAAGGAACAAATCTTTTTGTGAAATATATCAAAAATGCAATGTCACTATCGTTGATGAACCTATAGATTATGAAGAGGATGCTAAAGAATGAAACTTGTCATTAATGAACCTGTAGATTATGAAGAGGATGCTAAAGAATGAAACTTGATATTAGCAATGAAGAGTTAAAGATGATTAAGAAGAATCAAACATGGAAACTTACAGATAGGCCAAATCACAAAGATCTAAGGGTATAATGTGGTTCAAACAAAAAATGAATCCTAATGGCTTCATCAAAAAATATAAAACTATATTAGATATAAAAAGGTATGCACAGTAGTAGGAGAAAGATTTTCCATAAACATTTGCACCAGTTGCTAGGATTGAAACAATAAGGATATTACTTATAGTTGTAGTTCAAGAAGGAAGGAAAGTTCATCAACTAGATGTAAAGTCAACCTTCTTAAACGGCTATTTGGAGGAGTAGATCTTTGTAAAACAACCATAAGGTTTTATGGTGGAAGGTAAACAAGACAAGGTCTACTTTTTTAAGGGAGCTATGTGTGACTTAAAACAGGCACCTAGAGCCTGATACAGTAAGATTGATGATTTCCTATTAAAATCATAATTTAATAAGAACGTTAATGATACAACAATTCAATGATCAATGATGAAGATATTGAGATGACTGATTTGAGGCAAATGTCATATTTTCTTAGTATGGAAATTATTCAAAGGTCAACAAGGAATCTTCATTAATTAGTAGAAGTATCCAAGGGAGACGTAAAAAAAAAGTTTGGAATGGAGAATTCCAAGCCTATTAGCACTCCTCTAATGCAAAATGAGAAAATTCGCAAGGATGAATATGGTGAGAAGGTAAATTTACAACCATACAGAAACATTATAGGTCGTTTAATGTATTTGAAAGCAGTTAGACGTAATATTTTATTTGCTGTGACATTATAGTCAAAATTTTTGCACTATGTAACTAAAGTGCACCTAAGAGTGCCAAAAAGAGTGTTAAGATATATGAGAGGTATTGTTTGTCTTGGAATTCAATTTAGAAAGTGAAAAGAACTTTGGTTACATAGATATTTTGATAATGATTGGGCATGTTTAAATGATAAGTACATCTTGATACTTGTTTAGTTTTGGATTAAGTTGTTATTTTATGGAGTTTAAGAAAGTAAGATGTGGTGGATCAATCAACTGTAGAAGTAGAATATGTGGTCTGCTACAAATCAAGTCTTATGACTGAGGAAAATTATGATCAATTTGAAGATGGAACAAGAGGAAGCAATCGAGTTGTTTGAGAATAATCAAGTTGCAATTGCAATCTCTAACGATCCAATTTTTCACGGGAAGACGAAACATCTCAAAATTAAATATCATATGCTAAAATATGTGCAAAAAAGAAAAAAGGTTTGTTTGGTTCATTGCACCACAGAAGAGGAACTTGTTGATATTTTATCCAAAAGTTTGCCCGAGACAAGATTTGAACATTTAAGGAAAAAGATGGGAATTTGCAACAAAAATAGAAAGGAAGATAATGTCAAATAATGCTATATTTGTAGTAGATTCGAGCCAAGAATATCTCAAGTATTAAGGAATAAACATTGTCAAGTTGTTTAATTTTTAAAATTTCAAAATAGGTTACTTATGCAGTAGCCGTTTTGCTAAATTTTAGCCTCTATTCATGTCAATATTGTTGAACATCTTACGTATAAATGTCGTTCGTTGTACCAATAAATGTAGGAGTTTTCTTCATCAAACAATAGTTTTGTTATTTAGTTTAATTTCAAAACTAACAATATTACTTACTTATCCAAAAGAAAAGAAAAAACAAGCAGCTTCTAGGAATCTTGGCCCCAACGCCTAATATCTTCGAAGACCAATCATTAATAATGAAAACAGATGCAAATTTAGACTGCATGAAACCACAAAAATTCAATATGCTAATGGAAGATATTTAAGTTTACTATGTTAAGATATAACCCCTTTCAGTAGTTCTTCATGGCTAGATTCTTATGTTATATGATCCACATCACCAATGTAACTGACTATAACATCAACGTAATGGAATTGGGATATCTTTAACTTGTTGAATTTAGCCAAATATAACAAAGCTTGAAGCTTCTCTGCTGATTTTTCTATATATTCATTCTAGGGATTCAACATAATGGTTGAAATTGGCTAGATAAGCCTGTACGATTTAGTGCCATCCCATTGGTCAGTAAAACAATGTGCAAGATATAAAGAACGCTTTAAACATGCTTAAGATCTTCAATAGTTCAGTGTATGAGGCAACTTATCATCGATGAACTCTATTCCTAGCCAACAAAATAGCACTAGTACTTCTTCAAATACATCTGTACGTTAGGATGAGTAAAGCAACCAGCATATATAATTGACAAAAGGAGGCTCTGCATATGCAAGCATCAGTGCAACTTTAAGCTGGTATGTAGCTAGACTTAATATCGGATTACTCGAAATAGAGAAAGACTCGAACTTTAAGCCATTAGCTTAAAAGCTTAATTAAGTCTTGAGGATTGTCCCAAAGACAGAATCATCCACTCTTGCACAAATTAGGACCTAAATGACCACAAATGCTATTCCAAGTGAACAGTTCGACAGAAAGCCTTAACGAAATGATTAAAAAAAAAACAACAATAACAACAACAACAAAAACAGAGAACAAAGACAAGATTCTCACCTGGTCAATGGATCTCATGAGAACCAGTGACGCTGCGTCAATGGCGGATTAAAATAGTGGGTCATTCTCAAATCCGCGCTTGGACTTGAAACCAACATTCTTCTTCGGCTTCGAAGCGTACTTGAGCAACAAGCTCGGCAAGGAAGTAGCTGGCGAAGGCACATAGCAAAAAACATTCCATATATGAAAGGAAATATATAGAAATTGTTTCACAGATTATAAAATTGTATCATCTAACATTCATAAGCAATTGAGAAAACGATTGTATTGCAACATCTACCTATTCTTTCCTTTTCTTCAACACATTTCCAGTTTCACCAATCATCTATTAGAAAAAAAATTATATTTTTAATCATCGTATTCTGTATCTGACGTCATGATTTAAAATTAACAGAGAAGTGGAGAAACAATTTTTTTAAAAAATATAAACTCAGAACTGCTGTACTAGTTTCATGTCCTAAAGAAATAAGTCATCTCTAGTTTTCAAATGTTTAACACTAGTTGATCAAGTAACCCAACAAAGTTCCTTTGACTTCGGACTAGAAATGGGGGCATTGTACATGGGTGGGGAGGAGAGACTGCCATCACGCCACAAAAGCTGATTGGCCAGGGTCTAATTTGCCTTTACAATTTATTTGCTGCTTCCACCGACCCACATGCATAATCTCCAAAATACCCCTCCAAACCCACAACAAAATGGGAGGAATGCAGTTAACGAGCGGCATCGGTGATTCGTGTTAGGTGAGGTTGTTGGCATTGGCACAGTCGAATGGTTGATCGAAAGACTCGACTCACGACTCCTTCCCATTTTCAAGCCTTTGGGCCCCCAACCTACACAAGCCATAAAACCGGACTCACTCAACTCAATACAACACAGCTAAAGGAGAAGACAAACGCAGAACTGAAGCTTAAAACACAAACACACCTACACCCACCAACTTATCTCAAACTCCCCAATCTCCTGCAAAATGGATCCTAATCTCCATATCCAAGAATCCTCTGAATCGCCCTCTTCCCTATCCATTGAAGAACACACCCAACAACAACTTGCAATTGTACCTTATGCCTCTCTGTCTCTTTCTCTCTCTACAATCCTCCCCAACAACTTCTTCACACAGCCTAAAATCTCTGTCTTGCTTTCCTCTGCTCCAAACAAGGTTAAAGTCCCAACACAAGCTGCTTCTCTCACTCACCTTTCTCTTTCTACAACCTCCTCTCCCCCTCCTGCCAATTTGTCATTCAAGTCCACAATCTCCGCGAATCCTCTCTACAACCCTCTCTCTCTCAACCCTCACCGCCCTTCAGAACCATCTAACGCCGCCGGTATTCGCCGCGCTTCTATCGTTTGGTTTCGCAACGACCTTCGCGTTAACGACAATGAATGTCTCAGCACTGCTAACAATGAGTCCGTGTCTGTTTTGCCCGTTTACTGCTTTGACCCGAGAGAGTACGGGAAATCCTCATCTGGGTTCGATAAGACGGGGCCTTATCGTGCCACCTTTTTGATTGAATCGGTCGCTGACCTTCGCAAGAATCTTCAGGCAAGAGGGTCTGATCTTGTTGTGAGAGTTGGGAAACCTGAGACCGTTCTTGTTGAATTGGCACAGGCTATCGGTGCTGATGCTGTGTATGCACATGGAGAGGTGTCTTATGATGAAGTTAAGGCAGAGGAGAAGATTGAGGCTGTTATGAAAGATGAAGGAATTGAAGTTAAGTACTTTTGGGGAAGTACTTTGTATCATTTGGATGATTTGCCTTTTAAATTGGAAGATATGCCCTCGAATTATGGAGGTTTTAGAGAAAAAGTGCAGGGTCTTGAGATTAGGAAGACAATTGAAGCATTGGACCAATTGAAGGGGTTGCCTTCGAGAGGTGACGTAGAAGTTGGCGAGATTCCTTCTTTGTTGGATTTGGGTCTCAATCCAACTCAGGTACGGTTTCTCTTCCGAGTTATTGGTTTCTGGTATGTTCTTAACTCAGGTTTGGTAGTGATATAAAAATGCCACAAAATGCAATGAGAATGTATGAATAAAGTTGCTAACTTTGTGATTTTCTGGATTTCTAGTGTAAATTAATTGCCACTGAAAAGATCTTTAATAGATAACATATGATTTTGAAAGTGTACTTCTTGTCAAAAGTTGCTTTACAAAGTGCAGCTAGAGTATTTTGCTTAGAGTTTCTCAGTTGTTAACCGCAAGGGTTGCTGCTAAGCTGTGTTTCAGACGTAAACTGGAAATTTGATCTGTCTGAACCATAGACAATTTTGTCCTTAACATTATTCTCAATACAACTGCAAAATACGACGCGCATAATGCAGGGTGGAAAGCCAGCTGCTAATGCTTCAATGGTGGGTGGAGAAACTGAAGCATTGCAGAGGCTTAACAAGTTTGCGGCTGAGTGCCAAGCGCAACCTCCTAAGGGAATCAATGGAGCCAATGATAGCATCTATGGTGCAAACTTTTCCTGCAAAATTTCTCCATGGCTAACCATGGGTTGCCTCTCCCCTCGTTCGATGTTTGATGAGCTAAAGAAAACTGCTACCAGGTGTGCTTCAAATTCTTCTCCTTTTTCTTTTTTTTTTCTCTTTGATTATACCATTATATAATTTCATAAGTTATGCCCTCACGAATTGAAATGACTCAATTTATAGAACTATTTCTGCTGCATCAAAGCTCAATGGTGGTGGTAGCAACTCACCAGACACTGGAATGAACTGGTTGATGTTTGAGTTGCTGTGGAGAGATTTCTTCAGGTAATTTGAGTAAACCTTGCAACTTACTTATTATAGTAGCATTCCCTTCTCATGTTTCGACTCTTGTGCTGTAATTAGCTTGAGAATAAGAATAGAAATAACAGAAAAGTTGGTTCACTTCCTTGTGTGTGAAGAATTTACTTGTCATTGGTTAGAGAATGAGAGAAAGGGTTTCCTTCCCAAGTTTTCAAGCTAAAGTAGCATCAAATATTTATGTTGATATGTCATGTTATCCGTCTCCTTCAGATTCATTACCAAGAAATACAGTTGTCCAAAGAAACAGCTCGAAGCAACTCCTGCCACAGCTTGTACGGGCGCCCTGGCTTAGGCTAGAATTTATTTAAGAACTGCAAAATGAAGTTGGTGGGAGTTCTGGTGTTTTCTTCAGTGAGAATCTATATACGCAAGCCATTAGAATGTCGTAGGAGGTTGCTCGAAGGGAGCCATTCCTTGTCAAACTTCAGTTATTTCTGCCAAATAAAATTTATTGATTTTGAGCTTGACTTTATTTTTAAAAAACGTGTGTCCTTGGAGAAGTGTTACTCTGCATGTTATAAGGTTATTAGTTTACGATTTGGGTAAAACTTTCACTCAATAATGATCTCTATCTTGGGTTCTTCAAATATATATTGAACTTGGACTTGCTTAGAGACATGGCTTGTGACTTCTCCCATCTCTGTTTTAACTCCAGTCTAATCATTGCTAGATTTAAATCATGTTTTGGAGCTGCCGATCTCCAGCACCCATGTCCTTAACCAGACAATAGCTGAAAATACAAGGAATATACCACAACAAAAGATAGAATATAGGTATCTTCTGTAAAAACTACCAATCAAATGATACCAGAAACTTTAAGAGATGATAGCACCACAAAAATAACCCAGAGCAGCATGAGATACAAACATGTTACCCAGGCCCATATCCTAGGACCTCCAAGTTCTGCACCCAATGTTAAACGCCGGAAAACAAGAACAGCGATACATCCTACAGAAGTTGCAAAGAAGACAAGTAGTGAAAAACTGAGTCCGGCAGCATTGTTGATGTGCAACGTTTCTCTGTATGCGAAGAAGTTGTACGCAGTATCAATCAGCCATGGAACGCCAATCCCCACATATATATTCACCGAATTGCTACAAAGTATAAGTAAGACAAGGATCAGTTTGTGTCTTCGTCAGCTATATGCTCCCACATTGGAGTATACCGAGAGTCAGAAATGAAAGTTAAGGATGATGAAAAGTAATAAGGAAAAATGGAATAGACTACAGCGCATATGTTTGGCTTAAATAAACTTCTTAGCTATGTTCCTGTCTCAGAATAGACAGAAATTTCAAAGTATGCTATGTCCCTTTGCCTCAATTCTTAAGGAACGCAGGGATAAGTGACATCATGATTGGAGATTAAAAAGTACAGTAAATTACTTTGAGTGATTAAAATTCCATTTTAAGTTTGGTTCTAAAGTAATTCAAAATCTAGTTATAAATTCTATAGAAGTATGTTTGATATTCAATTCAATGTGATTCCCTGAAAATTTCTCAAAAATTCCAGATGCATATATAGATAAAGATATCAACTCTACTACCCACCAGTTTGACATAAGACTTCCATAAATTACATACAACGAACCTGCAAGTAATGTTTGCTATTGCAGAGTCTGCTGTTGTTTGACGTTCAGCTGCTATCTTACTTGCTACTAAATCTGGCCATGATGTCCCACTGGCCAATGCCGTAAATGCAATAACGTAAGCATTTATCCCTGCAGAAAATTGGTCATTTTTTAGAGTTAATCTAAAAGACACGGGGTATCTTATTTCTCGGCTTGGAAAGGTAAATGTAAAATGTATTTATAGAGAACAAGAAAACCTGTGACACAGCTTATAATATCAGTGAGCTTTGTTACAATATAAGCAATCCCACTAATGAAGATAAGAGAGCAAATGAAGGCAACCCATCCATGAGCAATATGATAGGGTGGCACAAAAGCAAACAAAATCCTCCAAGGTACTACTACTAATTGCCAGGAGACTCTTGCTAGCCGCAGGAGAAAGCTGCTTAATTTTCTTGAATCTGGACTTTCCAACTGTTTCAGGAACCATGTATTAATCAACAAAGAGGAGAATGAAGTTTTTCCATGTAGGAACAGAACCAGATGAGAGCATCTTTTAACCGTCAATTCAAGGAAGTTCTAAATTTCCAGATATGCTAGAAATAGTGTACCATTAGTGCATCCACAAACTGCTGTTTCCAGAGAGAAAAAACATTAACATTTTGTTCCCTATTTAAGTTTTCGCCAGAGGGTTCTGCTGCATCATCTGTCTGAGGCACTTTTTGATACAAAGGACCTGCAAAGTAGGACTTTCAGATTAAATTAAGTTTGACTTTCAGATTCATATTATCTTCTCACTTAAAAAATTAAATAAATAAATAAACTTGCAGTCAGCAATTTAGGTCAAATGGATGCTTCCTAAAACAGATCATATGAATCTTGATATACTATAATGAGAAAATTATAGATCAACAGCTTAATTAACATATCACTTTTCACATGCAGATCTGCTATAGGTATTTCTAATGGGTTTGAGCACCTCTTGATTCTCATTATCTTTCTTCATTTAAACTACAAATATAGCATTAAATTACATATTCGACCAAGTGAAGTTATAATTCATGATTTTGATGATAAGAAAACATGTTATTGTTAATGTCTTTATCGTTAGTGATATTAACATTTCATAAATATTCAAGTAAAAGGTCAAAGATTAATTCAATGGAAGTGCAAAGTGATCAAAGGATCAAAATAAGCAAAGTGGAACATCAAATACAACTCAAGAGAACTTCACAGCAATTCAAGTTAAGTGGACCAAGAACAAAAATAAAATTAAGTCATTACATATATATAACAAAACTATTGTAATCTTTCTTACAACCTTATCTTGGTCATTTCAATGGCTTAGAGGATCCATCATTGCGTATTATTTACATGTAAGCCATAATGCATAAATCCTTCCATAATCAAGATTTATTTTTTTTTGAACATATTGATATTCGAACAAACTTTGGAGAAATTTTGAAATGATTCTGAATCAAGTTTTCATCAAAATAGGTTGCTTCCATTATTTTGAAAAAAACTTCCAAGTGTTGAAAATTGGTTATTTAAAGTTTTTTTGAAAGTTGATTTTTCTTGGGGTTTGGCTAGCCTAAGGGTTTAACCATTCTAGAAACAGAAAGGAACATAATGTGTGTCTTCTGTTAGGCCTAGAGATAATTCAGCCTAAGGGTTTCGTTTAGGTAGCATAACCTAGGAACAAAAATAAATAAATAAACAACGAGTGTAGTTTTGTTAGGCTAGGGAATACACTAACCGAACCCTTAATCAAATACATGTTAATCAAATATATGTGGTTGGCTAGCAGAATGTGCCAAGAAACTAGTACTTCAATTGAGAGAGCAATTTAATTGAGATTAAGATATGAATTCAGAGAGCAATTAAAATTTGTCTAAGTGATTGAGATATCAATTCAGAGAGCAATAGCATTGTCAAGGTTCTTCTTCACCCATGACAAGAAGCTGTGTAAAGGATTTCTCTTCACCCTAAGAAAGAAAGATCTATAATGATTTTTCTTCACTCAAAGGAAGAAACATGTAAGGAAGGCTTCTTTTCACCTATCGAAGATATGAAAATAAAATGTCAAATGTAGCATAGGGAATGAATGTAGAAGAAGGATTATTTGGTGGAACCACTATAATCGATTTTGTTTCTCTTTTTCGTACTCTCTTTTATTATTGTTATGATTATTTTATGATTTTAATCAATCATATTGTCATACTCGTTCATAAAGTAAATAATTCATTTCATTATAATTTCAAATAAATCAAAAAGTGAACAAATACAGTTCATTTCCCTCTTATGTATTATCCTGGACCAAATTATTGTTTCCCTTGCTTGCATGTGTGAACAAGGCAAAGAATGCAATACTAAACTTAGAAGATTGTGAATTTCAATTTTATTCAATAGCATACAAAAAATTTACCTCGGCTAAAGGTCAACTAAGAACACATGCCTTGACATGAACAATTATCTGCACCACCCAAATCCTTGTCACTTAACAAGTACATGCATAAGTTGATCTCTTATTTCTCAGGTGTCGAAATCCTACATTTCCATCACTAAAGTGTTGTTCTATTGACTGTATCAACTACTTGAAAGATGACTGATAAAAGCATTAATTGGGCTAACCAATCCATCTAGTTTGTCATGGCCGAGCAGCATTGACTACTACGGAACAAATGCTAACTGACTGTGGATAAGTTGTTGAAACATTATAGTTGCTATTTACTAAAACATGAAGAGTAATTTGGCAATACATGAGTACCTGTCTCATTGTTTGAATGGATAGAGAATATGTCAACAACATTCCTGCTTCCATCTTCGCCACAATCATGTATCTCAGAGTACTCATCACAGATATTGTTCACACGTTTATCTGAATTAGTCTCTTCAGGTACCCAGTCCTCTGGCCTTTCAGTTCTTGGACTTCGGATATCAAAAAGTAGCACAAGAGTTGAGCATCAATATTCATTTATATATGACTATTGTAGATGAACAAAATAAAGTAATGGAAAACATACATAGGAAGAGACAGATAAGGCCAGCGTTTGTCTTGAGCATAAGCATGTGTGAGCAGTAACCCGTACTGCAGTACCGTCAACAAGGCCTCCCAAAGCGTGATAACATTTGGAGTCCATACCTGCAGAATAAAATAAGACCTTGAACTACCAAGCAATTTCACAAATTACGTCAATCAGAATCAAGATTAAAGATCCTCTAAACAGTGACAGTTACAGAAGAGTAGGTGCGATGGTGAGGTCGGGCGTTTTAATTTGAACTACTATGAGTTATAATTTCGAAAGACAATCCTAGCACAGATATCATTGAGCTTGGCATAGGAAGTGTATACGAATGCAGTAGATTATGTAATAACAACCATACAAGAAACAATAATAAATTATGAAACACCAACATCAGTGAAACATCCAGTAACTCACCTCTAAAATTATGTAGAGCCAAATATAAGCCCAGAAAGACCAAAATAGCTCCACCAGCCAAACTCCTATATCAGCTATCTTTTTCAGTTCTCCAGCTTTTGGTACAACAACGCAAACGGCATGGATTGGGAAAAGGTCGAATGCCGCAGAACCAACAAGCGTTCCAGGACCCAGTCCTATAGATTAATTCAACCTTAGATCTTGCACTTCAATATGCAAGTAAGAGAATACCTGACTATAGTCTTATCAAGATATCATTGAAGTACCTCACCTCAAAAGGTTGAATAAATTAAGAACAATAAAACACGATTGAATTACCAAATAAACAAGGGAAAGGTAGAAGAATAAGCTTTTACAACACCAGTTACAAACCTCCAGCATACAGATCCCCAATGTTGCGAATGGCATCAATAGTAGCTAACGAAATTTGAGGAAAGCTGGTCCCAAATGCCAGCAAAGAAATGTCTGCAATGGCATAGTTCCACACCTTTTCATACCTAACAACCTCAGTATTGGTTACAGGATCTATCTCCACGACCTTTCGCGAATGTTTCACGACATTCTCCATAGACCGAAAAAACCGAGCCGTAATAGAAGACAATCCAAGGAAACAGTAAGCTACACCTACAAAGTACAGGAATGTCCGAGTCCCAGCTCCAAGGGAAGTTTCAAAAGGGAAAACCAAATAGCTCTCGCATCTTTTATTAGCACCACCACCAAATACATCACCAACACTTTGATAACCATCCGAGGCCATGTTTACTAGCCCCAGATTGTGATTAATATTTTAGCAGAAGAGTAGCATCGCCTGTGCCCATCCAATATGTTAAAAGACAAGAATAAACATTCGTTACTTGGAAAGAAAACAAAAGGAGATGAGCTTCAACTGCTGTGTGATGCTAAATCCGATGTCAAGTTGAAAAAAAGAGATTTAACATAACTATCGGAGGATCATAACGCAATCAAAATTTGTAGTGAAAATCAAAACCAAATCAATCGCATCGTTTGAGGACCCGTTATGTGATTTCTTCAGATGACTTTATGATTTAGAACAGCGATTAAAAATGGAGGAAATTGGACGTCGCGGGAGACTCACCGCGGACGATAGGTGGACGTGGAGCTCGGAAGGGCTAGCGATAATAATTTTCCAAACCAAAACTTTGTCATTATTTATGATTAAATCCAAAAATTCGGAAAAGATTCAACTGTCAGAAAATAAAACGTCGTCATTCTAATGTCAAACGACTATCTCCTATCCTATGCGTTCGTTCTTTTATATAATAATTTATAAATGTTAATTTTTTTATTTGATTTATGTAAGTATTAAAATTAATTAATTAAATTTTTAAAAAGAAAATATATCTTATAAAATATACATCACAAAATTATGCCCTTTTAATATAAATAGGATTTTTTTAGTGAAGGACAAAATATTAAAAATTCTTTTTAATTTTTAATTTTTAAAATTTTCTCTTTTAGACTTTGGACAAAATACATGTAATATAAACATATTAGTCAAATACTATTAATACCATAATTCATCTACTAATTTATTATAAATTTAATTTAATTTGTTCATGTAAGATTTAAAAATTGAATTGGGTTCTCATACTAGCAATATTAGATTAGTCCATATTTAATATTTCATTGCAATTTTTTAACCAAAATTTAAACGAAAAGTTATTTCCAAAATTTTGAAGATTAAAAGAATTTTAAACTATAGAAAAAAGTCTCATGTCTTTTACCCTACTTTATTTTAATGGGTTGCAAAATGTCAAGTGATGTGAACTATTTACACTACGAAAAAAAAAGGTAAAAATCGTTTGTAATTTTTAGTTTTGTCAAAAATCCCTTAATAAGTTTGTCATTCATATGGGTAGGGGTAAGATTTGTAGAGGTGTCGCTTTAGTGTATATATTCATCATAGTATATTGTTTCCAAACATTTTAGTTCAAATTGTACAATAAAAACACAAGCGGATGTCGATTCGTCTTCTTGTAATCAACCTAATCATTGGTTATTTATCATATGATTCTCCAAACTTTACCATATATATGCTCTTATATTTAAATTTAAATTTACTCATCAATACATGATTAAAAAGTTATGCTTAAATACGTAATTAATTTATATATACGTCTAAATTTAAAGTGTTTTAACAATTTTAAATACGAAAATTATAATAAGTCTTGATGAATTTATTCTAAATTTAATTTAAAAATTCAACTAAAAATTTATGATGTCTTTAATTAACATCATTAGTCATTATTATATAGTTAAAAATCTATGTTTTTTTACAGTATTATTTTACACAAAATGTTTATATTAAATTTATAATAACTCTCAGTATATTTAATCACAAATTCGATCAAGAATGAGTAATAATAATTGATGATCTTATTTTAATAGAAGTTATTTTTAAAACATACAATTATTAATTAGAACAAAATATTTATCTAATTAAATATCTATTAGTGCTTTTTATTTTGTGCCAGGTTCTATATTAACAAAATAAGGACGGGGCAATTCATGGCTAACTTTTACACAAAGAAAACATATGTCCATGTCATTTTTAGTGAAGGTTTATATCAGGCATGACAAACGATTTGATTCATATGTTAAAATTACGTAAACACCAGCCTAGCCATCACTTTTGGAATCTCAGGTCTCCCCTTTATGTTAGATGTGGAATAGATTCAAATCTATTTCTAACCTGACCCGTTTAAATTATTATGGAATTCTAAAATAATTAGGTGAGTGTTTACAATTTTATGTATATTTTGTAAAATGTGAATGATATTGTTGATGTATTTTGTAAATTGTGAATAAAATTTGTGGGTTTATTATTATCTTGCTTGTTGTGTGGATTGTAAAATAGAAATTAATTCATTGAAAATGTTTGCTTTTATTCATAAAAAGAGCATCGATCTAATTCAATCAAGCAGAGGCACTAAGCTTTTTGACAATTTTTATCATACAATATGTAGAGGTAAGGTTACTAATTTTAGGTCAATTGAGAATAAAGAAAATTAATTGACAATTTGGATTTTGGCATATTCAAACATATTTTAGGAATGAAGTATCTTTTTTTTTTTTTCTTCTTTTGTTAGATATAAAAATGTCGAATGATCTATTATTAGCCTTATTATGGATGAGTAATAATTGGATGAACATTTATGCTTTGTTAACTACTTTTACATTCCCAATTTTCTTATTCTCTACTACCATTACTAGTAAGTAGAATAGAATATGATCGACCAAATTAATCAATATATTTGGCAGTCAGTGAAGTTAAAATGTACTAATAAAATTGAATTATTTTATAATTTTTAAAAGAGAACTAATTAATAAATTTTAAAAAATTAACATGTTATTCAATCAATATTAACTAATGACCCGATTCTAGATTCTAAATTCGGTAAAAAGTCAGTCGCGGGGCCATCATGGCAAACATTATTGTCGGTTTCCTAAGCCACATTGACCAATTGTACTTAAAACAATAGTAGTCCAGAAAAAAAAAAAAGGGGAGGAAGTAGGAATTCCTCTATTCCTACTCTCTGTCATGATCTTTGAAACATGATCGTCGGTTTCCTAAGTGGGATTACCACATTGACCAGTTACACGTGATTAATGTTTCAAAGATCATGACGGAGAGTAGGAATAGGGAAATTCCCATTGCCTTCCCTCTTTTTCTGGTCGACTATTATTATTTCTCTACAGCTTTGATAAATCTTACCAAAAGAAGAAAAAGCAAGCAAATCCAGAGACTACTTTTCAAGTTCGCCGATTACGCCGACAATGGCCACTCTTTACTCGTACAATAGTTATTGACGTTGAAGTGAGAGAATCAGTGCACTGAAGAAAATACGTTATTGGCCCCTTTAAATTAAATAGGAGACTAAAATTTATTATTTCTAAAAATAATGTGTCCCTAAATTTAATTTGAGAATCTTTCTATACAAACTTTCAATCTTCTTGCAATCAACATCACACGTGAATATCGCCCTTTGTATATATATACATATTATAATTACAACTTGTGCAAGTGCAACTCGTTCCACTTTCTTTTCACTTTGTTTAATAACCTCTTCATAAAGAATATCTGCAATTTACAATTAATTTAAAGAAGTTTCAAAACACAGATCCAGATAAAGACAGATTCAATGTCTAAATCATATTAGAGTGACTACCATACTATACCAAACATCGTTGTCGTTCTTCACACCAGTTAGCCAACATTGTTGTTTTCATGAGAAGATTTCCTTATAGACTGATTAAGATATAAATTAACTTCTCTTATTTTAATCTTTGGCAGTGGCTACATGGACCATGGTGGTGACGTGAGAGTAATAGTTACATCTCACTTGCGATAATTGTACTGATGCCTCTCTAAAACTGTGCTTTATTATGTCACCAGACACCAAGTACCGCACACTAAAGTAAAAATCTCTCAGAAGATGAAGATTTTGAAATTTACACGCAACACATCGTGACCATTTCAACAAAATTTTCAATTATTTTGTCAACAATGAAGTACTGAAAGTGTGCCATATATTTACAACATATTATGATGGGGGGCGGAGGTGGTAGTTGATGGTCGGAATCGGTTCAGGGGAGATTTGAAGATATTTGGACAAATTTAAGATTTCTCGGGTAAAATTAGGACAGATTATTTGAAGGCATTTTCTGGGTTAAGAAAGTGGGAATTTGATTTTCATGAAAGAAGCAAAGTTGTAGAATTTTTTGTGAACTACAATTTAGACATAAAAATTAGATTAATTAGATAAAGAATGATTGAGTTATGGTGGATTTTGTGGTAACATGTTAATATAGGTGATAGAATAAAAGGAGATGATGAAAATGGGAATTTTGAGAAGGTTGAGGTTCGAATTGGGGAAATATATCTTTTGGATATTTTTAATTTAAGATGTGAGGAACAAAATTGAAGAAGAGAATTTTTTGATTTGGTGAACACAGAAAACAGAAACTGGAAAACGATACTGAAACTCGAATAGAATTTTGAAAGTCTCACAACACACAAACGATTGAATGTTTTCGGCAAATAAACAAGTCCTTTTGATTATTTTCAGAAAACAATCAAACCCTCCAGATTAAAGTCTGAATTTTGAGAGGAAAACATCTCGTTTTTTATTTCTTAAAAATCTGTATCTATTTTTTACAAATGAAAAGAATATGAGTTTAAATAAGGAAAATGCAAGGAATGAGGATAGTCACATGTTGAATTCTCACATTCCTTTGGCTGCTAATTTTCTGTAGCTAAGTAGTGTCCATAAACAGCCCATTAACATGTAATTAAAGTCTAAACGTAACATAAACATGATAAATAATAAAGGTAAATAAGAAAGTAAAAGACTAAATTAAAAGTCTTGTGGTAAATCTTCACTTATTCGTTTATCTGGTCAAGTTTGGATTTGCAAACGGAATTCTACATTGTGGCCGACCTAGGCTTCTTCCAAATGGGCTTTAATTTTTTGCTCATCTATAACCGACCTGCTCTTTTTCTTGGGCTTGGACGAAAATCGGCTAAGATGGTCCTCCATCATTCACCCATCCTTGAAAGTTTTCTCTTCAAAGAACTCATTACAAATGATAATCTCATCCAAGGAAAATGTTAGCCTCAAATCATTGTCAATCCGAATCACAAACTTGGATTGCCCTTCACATGCTACTAACTTAAAAGGACCCTCATTTAATCCTTCAACTAGCTCAAGCTTCTTACCATAAAGCCTTTTTGTCTTCCTCCAATTGACAAATACATAATCACCAATTTTGATCAACTTTTTAGACCTTTTCCTAGCTTTAAAACCATCATACTTCACGTTATTTATTAGTAACCTAGTCATTTTCAACTTCCATAAAAACAAGGCTTGCATCAAGTTCCCCCACTAAACCAAGACTAGTAGCATGCTTAGACTTGTCAACAAAAACAGATTTTCCAATTTGCTCACCCAACATGGCAATATCAACATTGGTACTAACATGATCAACATCAACAAGTCGTGCAAGTTCACAATCTTCCAACAAAGTGTCATTATCATCAACACAAACCGAATTCTTAAGCAAATTGAACTTCAAACAAGTGTCACTCTCCACATTTTGTACGGATACAAAGCCAACAACAACATCATCAAAATTACGTAACAAATTTGGTTGGCTTAGCTCTAAACAATTCACATAAAGTTCTAGGTTACACATGATCAACGATATTCACATTCACATTCAACTTATCAATTACCATATTCATGCATTCCATAAAACTATCTCCCAAATTAGGCTCAAATTCAGTCCCTAAGAGTTTGGAATTAAACCGAATTACCTCATTTTTGCACTCCCTTTGAGGTTGCTCCTTTGAAACCAATGGTGAATTTTCCATGGGAACATCATTCTTGATCACTTCAGCTACAAGAGGACTACTAGTTGGGAGAGCTTGCACATTTGGAGGAGGTGACATTTCAAAATGTGAAATAGGCTCATTAGCAATAGCTTTCTTTTCTTCAATACTCTTTGAAGCTACCTCTTCTTCTTTTTGTTTAACATCTGCTTTCATAGGAATCAACAAGAATTTTGTACCATTATGACGCAATGAGTAAGTGTTGGCTCTTCCTTGACGGCTTAGGTTATGGTCATATAATTATGGTCTTCCCAAGAGAAGATGACAATCAGACATGGGAATCACGTCACACCATACTTCATCTTGATATCTTCCAATGGTGAAGGACACCAAACATCTTCTACTCATTTGAATTTCATGTTCCTTGTCATGCTAAGTGAAAGTGTATGGATTAGGAAGTCGCTCGGTCTCCAAAGCCAACATATCCACCATTGCAGTTGAAACCACATTTTCACAAGACCCACTTTTAATAACAACCTTACATTTCCTCCCTTTTGTGACACATCTAGTATGGAACAACGATTCTCTTTTCCAATCTTCCTCGATGACCAATTTAAGGAGAAAATTATTCAAAACAGATTGCTCGTCGTGTAAAAGACAGTTTTGGACTTTGCGGGAAACTTTGTCAGAATTTTGGCCAGATGCTTGGACGGAGCGTTATGTTGTGGCTCTAATACCAACTAATGGAGGGCAGAGGTGGTGGTTGATGGTGGTGGATGGTTGGAATTGGTTTTAGGGAGATTTGAAGATGTTTGGATAAATTTAGGATTTCTTGGGTAAAACTGGGACAGGTTATTTGAAGGCTTTTTTTGGGATAATTGGGTGGGAATTTGGTTTCCAAGAAAGAAGAAAAGTTGTAGAACTTTTTGCGAACTACAATTTAGACACAAGAATAGGATTAATCGGATAAGGGATGATTGAGTTATGATGGATTTTGTGGTGACATGTTAATCTGAGCGATAGAATGAAAGCAAATGATGGAAATAGGAATTTTGAGGAGGCTGAAGTTCGAATTGGGTAAAGAGGTCTTCTGGAGATTTTTAATTCAAGATGTGAGGAACAAACTTGACGAAGGGAATTTTTTTATTTGATGAACACAAGAAATAGAAACTGGAAAACGAAACAGGAACTCAGACAAAATTCTGAAAATCACACAAGACACAAACGATTGAATGTTTGTGACAAACAAACAAGCCCTTTTGATTATTTTCGGAAAACAATTAAACCCTACAGATCAAAGTCTGAATTTTGAGAGGAAAATATCTAGTTTTTTATTACTTAAAAATTTGTATCTATTTTTTTTTACAAATGAAAATAACATGAATTTAAATAAGGAAAATGCAAGTAATGAGGATAGTCACATGTTGACTTCCTAATTTTTTGTAGCTAATTAGTGTCTATAACCAGCCCATTAACATGTAATTAAAGTCTAAACATAACATAAACATGGTAAATAAGAAAGTAAAAGACTAAATTAAAAGTTTTGTAGTAAATCTTCACTTATCCATTTTTCTGGTCAAGTTTGAATTTGCAAACAAGATTTTAAGTTGTAGCCAGCCTAAGTTTCTTCCAAATGGGCTTCAATATTTTGCTTATTTATAACCGACCTGCTCCTTTTCTTGGGCTCGGACGAAAATGGGCTGAGATGGTCCTCCATCATATTATGTTTTAAGTAGTTTGCTAAGTGACAAGAAAGTTTGTAAAACAAAACAAAAAACAGAAGCCAAGATGGATAACGAGAGAGAGGGAACCATACTCCGACGGTCACTTTGAGAGTGGGCTTGCCAAAGTGGATCTTTTTCTTTTTTGGGCTTGAAAGAGATCCCATGAACCTTGCCAAAGCCTAATCAATGTAGAGGGAAATGACATTTGCAGGTCAAAAGAATGCAACGGCCAACCATTTCACTGTTATAACCTATAAAACAGCCAGGTAGGCTTTAGCTCATTCATTGCAGAACTAGTTGAACTAATCCAACCAGAGACTTATAACAGTATTCCACATCAGCCATTATCAGCCGGGATCATTATAACATTCTCTTGAACCATGTTCCGCATCAACAAGTGATTCACTTTTCCATCTCAAAAAGTTTTTGGTTCAACACCAAATTTTCAGCTAAAAGCTACTCAGATTCGGCTGAAACCTGCCACCTTGAAGTTTGACACTTTACCAATAATCTTTACAGGAACAAAATCCAACTTTAAAATGGTGAAAACGGTTGCAATCTCTGACAACAATATCTCTATTATATATCCTAGATATCATCTTGAATGTGGCATGGCAATCACTGCAAATCCGGAGGTTCTTAATAATACGGACTGGAGTGCCTGAAGTGGTTTTCAGAAGGCAGAAGGCAACCGCCAACTTCTCACTATGCAAGCACAGTGCTAACTCTTTACCTTCATCATCCAAATCAAGCAATGCCTCACTTGTATTTCCGACATAGCCTTCCCTCTTTAATCTCATCATAATCTCGTCAAGCATCAAATAAATTTCTCGACTTTCGGGGTGGGAATCATCTCCAACAAAGAATTCATGAACCACCCCTCCTACCTCAACCAAGCTACAACCAGGGACTTTCTTGACTCCCCTTGCCTCCATAAGATCTCTTACATGCCTCACTTCCCTCCACCTACTCGTCTTTGCATAGACATTTGATAGAAGCACATATGCGCTACTATTTGAGGGTTCCAACTCAATCAGTTTTTTTAGTGCAATCTCACAAGTCTCTATGTCCCTATGAATCCTAGATCCACTCAATAGGGCTCCCCACACAAGCACATCAGGTTCCATAGGCATAGACTTTATCGTGTTCCAAGCTTCCCCAATAAGACCAGCTCTCGCATATAGATCAACCATGCAACCATAGTGTTGGATCAAAGGAGCTATTCCAAACTCCTCGCTCATCTTTATGAAATACTCCTTCCCTTCACCAACCAAACCCGCATGAACACAAGCACAAAAAACTCCCAAGAACGTTACAGCATTGGGCCTAACACCCTCATTTATCATTTGCATAAACAACTCGATACATTCCCCGGCATAACCATGCATAGCCAAACACTTAATCATAGCACTCCAAGCCATAACATCTTTGTCCTGACCCAAACTGTTAAACACCCACCTCGCTCTGTCAACACTCCCACATTTAGCATACATGTCCACCAAAGAAGTTCCCAACACAACATCAATTTCCATCCCACACTTGTCAATATAAGCATGAGCCCATTTCCCATTCTCGAGAGCTCCTACTTTGCCGCAAGCTGAAAGAACAGAAGACATAGTGAATCTATTGGGTCTAACACCTTCAACTTCCAACATCTGCATCTCCCGGAACAAAGCCAAGGCTTCCTTATACTCCTCACATCTAACATACCCATTTATCATACAGCTCCAAGATATCACATTTCTCTCAGGCATTGAACCAAACAGCTCCCTTGCAACACCAACTGAACCCGCTCTTATGCTTGCGTTAATAATCGAGTTCCAGGACGGCAAATCTGGGTAGGCAATCTCATCAAAAACTTGACGGGCAGAGGATAGATTCCCACACGAAGAGTACATGTTGATTAGTGAAGTTTGGACAAAGCGATCATCGGCGAGTCCGAAGACAAAAACTTGGGCATGTACTTGTTTTCCCGAATAAATGAGGGGAGAGTAATTGAAAGATTGGAGAAGGAACGGGAAGGTGTGGAAATCAGGGTCGACGCCAAGAAAACGCATGCGGGAATAGACTGAAATGGAAGAACGGGTCGCTTGGACATGGGCTCGTATGATGTTGTTCCATGTGAAGGACTCGAGGGTTGAGTGCGCAAAATGGAGGGTTGGGTGAGATAGAGCTATAAGCTTTCTGGCAACTTGCATTTGTTACACCTCGAGCTCTATCCGTTGAAAGAGCTCAGTTGAACTGATTTTTATCATTGTCACGATCAACTCAATATCATCCTACCTCCACTTGATTTCTCCTTATCTGACTTAGGAATTTCAGATCATGGGTTATGCCGATATGAACCAGTCAGGAACCTTAAGCCACAGCCCAGATGAGAAGGCGACCAGGCTCAAAAAGGCCATTCATACACCTACCTGGACCAAAGATTATGTCATGTGATCTATTAAATTGAGTCATATGAAGACATTTCACAGCTAGCTGGAGTCAGGCTTTGGGTAGAAGGTTAGCTGAATTATACATATAACGGTAGTATACGAAAGTTTAAAAGTGACTTAGCATGTTAAATCAAGCATGGTATGAGTTTTAGTAAAGTTTCGGATCGTGAACAAGCTGGCAAGGCTAAGACTAAATTCTTGATGGACTAAGAACTTAATGAGTGCTCAAATGGATGGACCATGGCTAATAAAATTGACATGAGTAAGCATTGAATTGGACCAGTATTCTATGACTAGCTTTGGCTTGAATGACTCATTATCAACAGATAGAAATCGTGAGAATTTTGGATGATGTGACGTATAAGATCATGGAGGATAAATATCAACACTAAAATATAAAAACTACACGAGAAGATCATCTGAAGATAGTGGATATCTTCATATATAGGGATATATCATATATAATCTTTTATCTTGTTAGTTGGGATGTAGATAAACCTTATCAGATGGAGTCGGAGATGTAATCTTGTTGGATAATGATGCAATTTGATAGGATAAGATATGATCATGGGTAGTAGAGTTCTGTTAAGATTCTTACTTGTTTCCAAAGCCTTGATGCTTATATATAGCTTATTTGAGCCTTGTTCTAGACACAAAGTTGAGAGAATATTATTTTGCATACTTTGAGGAAAGTAATAAAGGTTGGTAGTTTGTTGTATCTCTTTCTTGCTTTATTGTTGCCTTTGATTATTCTATTACTTACGTAGTTTCTTGTTGCCTTTAATTATTTTATTACTTCCGTAGTTTCTTGCGAGTGTGAGAATTAAACACTGCAAAGGTCGTGAGGTGTTCGAGAATTCGATTGTTGATTGACGATCACATGAGGAAAGTTGGGTCTTGCTAGAACGGATCTAAGTAAGATTACCGTGTAAAGGAGTAGGCCCATCTTAAAGTATACAAAGGAATGTTCTCTTCACTCTGCTTCTAGAGTTAAGACTCAAATGAGTTATATATAGACATCAAGGCTTAGGGAACAAATAAGAATCCTAACATAACTCTACTACCCATGATCACATCTTATCCTATCATATTGCATTAGCTCCTCCTCATCATTAATACCCACTATCCACCTACAACACACCAACCCACTTTTCACCATCAAACTACCAAAAATACACATACCGTCCTTTGTGGCACCAATCCCTTGGATTAGATATTTCAAGCTAATTAATATTTTAATTATTACCAGGTTCCCCCCGATCAACGATTGAGTATGATCTCGTTTTACATGCAAAGCCAAGCACTTAGTTGGTACATATGGATGATACATAACCATCAATTCAAGACGTGGCAAGCATTCGAGCAAGCGTTGGAAATGCATTTCAAGCCCTCGTCTTACGACAACCACCGAGCCGCCTTATTCAAACTAAGGCAACTCGGCACCATCGAGGAATTTCAAGCCCAATTTGAAACAATATGTAATCGGTTGACAGATTACCTTCGAATGCCATCTTGGATTGTTTCCTTTTCAGGTCAAAAACATGAAATTTAGAATGAATTAGCATTATGGAGAGCTGCCGTTATTTCCTTGACAATTAGGCAATCAAAGCTAATTGAAGCTGAACTTAAGAAAGTCCGATCTCGTGCGTCGATTGACACACCAAATTTTTTTGGCCCAAGTAATTTTCTAGCCCCACCAACTCAAAATTGTTTCCTCAATACTCCCCCCTTACGGCTCCCCCAAAAAGTTAAGTGACGATGAAGCTAAGAAAAAATGGGCTAAGGGCCTTTGTTACACTTATGATGAAAAATGGGCTGGATGAAACATATGCAAAAGCCCACAATTTTTATTAATTGTACCAAATGGTGGAGACGGAGAGGACTTGGGTTTGGAGTTTGAAAATCCACTAACAGAACCGAATCAAGTACTAACAAAGCCACGCATACCCACCAAGTTGTTGGGCCAAATCCAAACCCAACACTAGCGGAATTTCAACTCTCTATCGTTGCTTACTTCGGACTAACAAATTGGCAAACTTTGCGGACAATAGGGGAGATTCGTGGCCATAAATTGTCTATGCTTATTGACTCAGGAAGTATGCACAATATTTTATAACCTTGAGTTGCGAAATTCCTCAAGCTACCAATCTTATCAATTCAGAGCTTTCCAGTTATGTTGGGAAACAGAGAATCCATAAATTACCAAGGAAGATGCATCGAGGTCCATGTAAGAATTCGTAACCAAAATTTTAAATTTCCTTTTTTTGGTTTTACCAATTCAAAGTGCATACATAGTTCTTGGAAATCAATGGCTTAGCATACTTGGGCCCATCATTGTCGATTTTTTTTGCCCAGTATGGAGTTTAATTACAATGAGCAACCCATTAAATTAATTGGAGAGACCATTCTTACTATGGCTTCAACAAGTCAATTGGTCCGCATGATACAAACAGGTGCAATTATGTCTCTACATGCAATCATTCCAGGATCGGCCCACTTGTAAAATAACTCCTCAGATGACATTACCCTAACCCACTTACCTGATATGGCTGCATTATTGGAGGAACACTAGACCATTTTTTAATAACCCACAGAATTACCACCCTCTCGACCCCATGACCACCCCATACACTTATATCCTAAAACCAAGCCTATAAATGTCAAGCCTGATTGATATCCCCACTGTAAGAAAACGATCATGACTCAACTACTTTAGGATATGGGGGGTTTGGGGGTTATTCGACCTAGCCATAGTCCTTATTCTTCTCCCATGGTGTTAGTTCAGAAAAAGATGGCACATAAAGATTTTATGTCGACTATCGTGCCTTAAATGCAGTGATGGTAAAAGATCGATTTTCTATTCCCACCGTAGATGAATTATTGGATAGGCTTCGTGGTGCGATTATGTTCTCAAATTTTAATTTAAGGTTAGGGTATCAACTGATACGAGTGAAGCTGAAGGACATTCACAAAATTACTTTTCGGACGATAGACGAGCATTATGAATTCATGGTTATGTCTTTCGGTCTGACGAATGCGCCCTCTACTTTTCAGACTGCTATGAACAATTTGATTGGAGCTTATCTTCAGAAATTTGTAATAGTTTTCTTTGATAGACATCCTAATTTATGGCAGATCTTAGGATGAGCACGTGAATCATTTAAGGCAAGTTTTCTCTCTTTTATCCAAACACCATTTTTATGCTAAGTTATCTAAATGTGTATTTGCCGATGATTCTGTTCAATATTTGGGTCACGTTATTTCGCGTCGCGAAGTTAGTGTAGATCATGAGAAAATCCGAGTCATTACGGATTGGTCCACCCCTATTAACAATTCAGCCTTAGGGATTTTTTAGGCCTTACGGGATATTACCGGTGATTTGTGAAACACTATGTCACTTTAGCCTCACTCCTTACCGAACTACTATAATCCCACGATTTTCCTGGAATGAAAAAGCTGATGACGTATTTCTCACTTTAAATAATACAATGACTCAATTGTCCATACTTGTTCTGCTTGATTTTACTTGTCTTTTTGAGCTAACCATAGATGCCTCGAGCATCACAATAGGTGTCATGCTTTCTCTAAAAGATCACCCAATTGCTTTTTTTTAGCAAGAAACTTACCCCGAGACTCCAAGCCGCATCTACATATGTGAGAGATTTATTCGCTATGACTGAAGGGGTTAAGAAATTCAAGCAATATTTGCTCGGTCAAAGGTTTATCACCTATATGGACCAACAGAGTTTGAAACATTTATTAACTCACGTCGTCTAAACACCGGAGCAGTATAAGTGGTTTACCAAACTTATGAGGTATGACTATGTGATCATGTACAAGCCTGGGAAAGAAAACCGAGTCACCGATGCTTTGTCATGCATCCAGCTGCCCATATATGCAGCCATCACAGCCCTCACAATTCCTTAGGTGAACTAGCTGCGTGTTTATTATAGCACCACTCCAAGAGGGAAGGACATACAACTCTGGCTCGATTGGCAGCCTCGTTTTATTGGCCGACTATGTCAATTCAGATACGGGAATTCGTGTGAAAGTGTCAAGTATGTCAAACCCGAAAACGATCTACACAGCATCCTTACGAACTTCTCCAACCACTCTCGATTCCTTCACAAGTGTGGGAGGACATCACAATAGATTTCATCACGCATTTACCCCATCATATGGAAAAACGACCATATGGGTAATCGTAGATCGCCTTACAAAATTCTCCCATTTCATACCTCTTCCCACCAAATACAACACCCCATACTTAGCCTCCTTGTTCCTCAGTGACATATACAAACTCCATGGCTTACCAAAATCCATAACCAGTGACAGAGATCCTATTTTCTTATCCCAATTTTGGCAAGAATTGTTTTGCCAATTAGGAACTAAACTCAACTATAGCAACTCCTATCGCCCTTAAACTGACAGGCAAACAGAAGTTGTTAATCGCAGCTTTGAAACCTATCTTCGATGTTTTTACAATGATGAACTCAAATTATGGTCTCGTTTCCTCCACCTCGTCGAATATTGGTACAACACCAATACTCATAAAGCTACCCGAATGACACCCTTTAAGGCCCTCTATAGATGAGACCCCCCATCACTACCCTCCTACTTACTTAACTCTTCCAAAAGCGCATCCATAAATTCCACTCTCAATCGCAGAAACCAAATACTCTAACAATTCAAAGCCACCTTACATACCACTCGCCAAATAATGATCCAATCGGCAAATAAGAAATGGGCAGACATCACAGTCAATCCTGGAGATGTGATTTATGTGAAGTTGCAACCTTACCGTCAAATGTCGGTCCAGCGGCGACCCATCCCAAAAGCTTGCTCCTTGATTTTTTGGGCCTTTCGTATTGTACATAAGATTGGAGTTGTGGTGTACAAAATCAATTACCGCCAAAGTCTTAAATCCATCAAGCCTTTCATGTTTCCCGATTCCGACCATGTTTAAAAGTGCCACCCACCATTGCTCGACCCCTGTCGGAAGTAGATGAGGAAGACCGCTTGTGGTGGTGCCCTAGAAAATTATCTCCACACGAACCATATGGGTTAAAATGAAAGAAAAATGACAGACTTTAGTGACTTAGAGCTCATCACCTTAAAAAGTGCAACCTGGGAAGATTGGGAAGAAATTAAGAAAGTATATCCCTAATTGCTCGATTCTCCAGTAGGAGAAACCAATTCAAATCCAACTTTGGGCCTTGAGGATAAGGCCCATTTTGAAGGGAAGGGCAATGTTATGGACTAGTCAAGAACCTTAAGCTACAACCCAGTTGAGAAGGCGACCAGGCTCAAAAGGGCAATTCATAAACCTACGCAGACCAAAGATTATGTCCTGTGATCCATTAAATTGAGTCTTTAGCTCCAAGTTATTTTCTGTTAGCATTAAGCAGTAGTGGAGTTTGTCGTTATTTTTTTCAAAGAATCAATTATCATTGTTATTCTTTAGGGAGTCAGTGATAGTGGCTAAGTATGTCCATAATTTCATATTAGTAGTCAGCTGTTAATTGCTATTTTAGTCATTAGTCCTATATATAAATACAGTATTGAATTAATGAAAAGGCTAAAGATTTTTTTGGTTTGGCCAATACTCTCTTTTTCCTATATTTTCTAGAGCTTATTCCTATCTCGAATAGGGACGTTGATATCATGTGCTCTGCATCTTTCCATCTGATTAGTACATTTGTTTTGCTTCCTCATTGTTCTACACATTTCGCTTACATGTAAGTATATGCACCATCTCTAGAAAGACCTGTACATACAAGGAAGCCTAAGTCGCAAGTTCTTTCTCATAAGATTCTTCCCTTAAAATTAATGGTAATGCTCCGAGTGATCTACTCGAGTTTGGATTCTAACGTAATGCTTAATATCTTTATCTTCTTAAGTTGTTTTTTTCCTAGTATCTACATATTATTGTCCATTTTTAACTAGTGTTACCAATCAACGCGAATTAGTGAACTTTACAGCAACCTAGCTAATTGAGTATTTGGGGAAATTTTCATTTGAAATTAAATTCAAATGGGTGTTTTACTCATAAGAGCACATTATAATTATAGTTAACACTAGTAAATGTAAGTCAATCTCACGAGAATTATTAGTTGGCTACCAACTATTCACAAATTTAATTATTTAGAATAATAATTAAGATTGATTGGAAACAACCACTTAGAATATCAAAACAAAGCAATAATTGAGAATAAAACAGACTATGAATAAACTGAATTTAGGTAAAGTATCCTTAGGACTTTACTATGTTTTAATTTTACTTTGATTTAATGAACGATTTTAGTTTCTTGGACCAATAAGAGCTATAATTTATATTGCAACATCCCACCACCATAGGGTACATACACAAACATTCAGAAACATTTAAATACATATCCTATGATAATGGCATGATAGAGCAAAACAGATCTAACTTACACATTGCATCATCTAATATAATCAGAAGTCATCAAATTTTAATACTATTCATTGCATTCATTCACAACTATTTACACTGCCTTCATTAGGCGAATATATACAAAACCTCACATAGGTTCTAGCAAAATCTACAAAATAAAAGCTATAACGTCAGTTGACAGACCTCTGAACTATAACTTAATCCAAAACGTTCTTCTAATCCAAAATGAACACTAAGTCTCCTATCTTGTACCTGAAAAATCATGTTGCAATTTTTATGAGTTTTTGCGAACTCAATGAGTGAACCATCATTGATGATTTCACCGGATTAGACATACAAACCATGTATTTCACATATATTCATTCAGATCATATATACACTCCAGATATTCGCATAACATGGTATATCATATAATCTCACAATCCACATAGCCAAGTATAACACATAGATCATAACAATTTATCATTCATTTCAGCTTTACAGATTATTAAAAGAAATTCAATCTTATAATGTTATATGCATGAGACTCAATATTCTTTCTTATTATTGTGACTGAGTGCCTATCATAAACTTATACAAATACCGGCCCATAGGGCTCAGTCAAACAGAATCACGAATCATAGCTCTACGTGTAAAATCAGAATTCATAGAGCAAAGCTCTACGTGGAAGAGCTTCATACTGGCAACACATGTCACAATGCCTTTATCTGAGCATGCATTTTATGAAATGCAACAATTTCAGAAAATCACATATATCACAATCTTATATAAATGCTCAGACAAGATTTCACAGTCATCGGACCTAAGTCCGGCATTCAACTTTCGTAAAGAATCAAATGTCAAATTCATATAAAATGAAACAGTCCCAATACATGCCCAACTATTAAACTCCTCGGACCTCATGTTCGGAATCCAGAAACAACTCACAACAGTTCAATATTATTGGAAGTGAAATAATTCAAATTAAATCAATCCTAGGAAATCATCTAGGTTGACTCACAGAACGCTCCAATATATTATTGTCTGGATGGTTCGGCAATGTCTATCTGGCGTCCACTTAGCTCCTCTAAAACATACACAACACATTCACAAATATCACATTTTTGCACAAATGTACAAGTGTTTTTTTATGCACATCAATTTATAGAAAGTATGCACAATGCATGTTCAATGATAATTCTGAGTATCCACCACGTGGGCCAAATAAGCCTCACATCTATCTTGAATCAATCTCAAAGAACTCAGAAATAAAATTAGTCAGGCTGGCACTGCCTGACTAACTCCTCGAAACACCACTCTCTGCTGATTAAGGAATTCAAGCACTACCTCCTTAGTATAGCAATTTATCACCACCCTATAAGCAGTGAGCCAGTCCATGCCTAAGATGAGCTCTATCTCTCTCAGCTGTAAAATGATCAGATCAGCTTCTAATTCTGCCTGATTAATCCGAACTATACACTTTTTACATACCTCACCGATCACTGTTGTACTACCCACTAGATTGCTCACTACCAACCCACATTTCAGTATCTCTCGCTCATAATGCAATCTAGATGTCATAAGGTAATGAATGAATGGATAGATCCTGGATCTACCAGTGCATATGCTTCAAAATTAAAAATATTCAACACACCTGCTATCATATCTAGGGAGTCTTGTGCCTCCTGTTTGGTAATGGTGTAGACCATGGCCTGAGAATGCGGCTGGTTGCTCCGCACCTTAGTCCTAACACTGGGCCCTGCTAACTGAGTCCTACCTCTACCTCTGCCTCTCTGTGCAGGTCTGCCAGTTCTACTCTGCTGAACTGTAGTCGCAGTCATAGTTCCTTCTCTAGCTCCAGACTGTGTTTCCAACATCTCAGGACAATCTTTAATCCAATGCTCATATTAGCCATATCGAAAACATGCTCTCGTTATCCGCCAACACGCACTACCATGCTTTTTACCACAGTGCTCACATTCAGGAAATTAGTGCGATTAACTGGCAGGCATCTATCCTTTTTCCTCCCCCAAACTGAACAAATCTACCTCTTCCTCGAGATCCAGATTGTCTCGATCTAGATTGGAATCGAGACGATCTATTCTGATGCTTTCTGAAGCTTCTGCTAGAATAAGCCTGAGACTCATCCTGCCTCTTACCTCTAACCTCCTGTTTGTTTTCTATTTGACCATCTTTCAACAATTGCTCAATTTTGATTGAGGCCGCTCAGAGTTCTGTAAAACTGTTCAAGGTAGAAATGTTTATTCTCGTTCTGATCTCCATATTCAAACCATCCTCAAATCGTCTACATTTTTCTTCTTCAGTTGGGGTTAATACAGTTGCATATCCCATTAGCTCATTGAATTTTATCTCATACTCTGCCACTGTGAGTCTACCTTGCTTCAAGTCTAAAAATTCTTTCATTTTTCGATTCATGTAAACCTTCTGCATGTAGTTTTCACGGAACACTCTCAGGAAATCCTCCCAGGTCAAACTACAAGGTCTGATGGTACTGCCCGGAACAGTTTTCCATCACTGATATGCGGGACCTTGCAAGAGTGAGACAGCATAGTCGAATTTCTCATCTGCCTCACAGTCTATTTGGTCGAACACTCTTTCAGTTTGCTCAAGCCACCCTTCTGCTTCAGCCGGGTCTGTATTTCCGTAGAAGTCCATAGTCCATTATTTTCTCAACTTATCATATCTTCTTTCTCGCCTCACGGGAATTCTCAGAGGCATCTGAGCAAACTGAAGTACAACAGACTCTAAATTGACTCCTACAGACTCCATCTCAGCTGACTCTCCAATGTGATCTCCTATAGAAGGTGACCTATAACAAACAAAAGTTGTGATCACTATAGGAATATCTCATTATTTATCATATCTCCAATCATATTTTTCCCTAAAGATGCCAAACCATGCTCTGATACCAAAAATGAAACATCCCACCACCATAGGGTACATACCCAAACATTCAGGAACATTCAAGTACATATCCTATGATAATGGCATAATAGAGCAAAACAAATCCAACTTACACATGGCATCATCTAACATAATAAGAAGTCATCAAATTTTAAAACCATTCATTGCATTCATTCACAAAGTCTACACTATTTCTATTAGATGAATATTTACAAAACCTCATACAAGTTCTAGCAGAAACTACAAAATAAAAGCTATAACTCTCTGACGTCAGCTGACAGACCTCTGAGCCATAACTTAGTCCAAAACATTTTTCTAATCTAGAATAAATACTAAGTCTCCTGTCTCGTACCTAAAAAATAACGTTGCAATTTTTATGAGTTTTGCGAACTCAATGAGTGAACCATCATTGATGATTTCACCGGATTCATATACATAAATCACATATTTCACAATTATTCATACAGAACATAAATATTTCAAATACTCACACTGTCATGGCACATCATTTAATCTTTGCAAATCAGATCATGTATAAACACATACAGATGCATATGAGACTCCACATTTGTTATTAATGTTGTGATCGAGTGCCTATCACATATACAAATACTAGCCTATTAGGCTCAGTCAGGAATATATTTCACGGAACATAGCTCTACGTGCCAAATCATATATCACAGAGCAAAGCTCTACGTGAAAGCACTTGATACTGGCTACTCCAATCACAACGTCTTTATCTGAGCATGCATTTTATGAAATGCATCAATTCAGAATTTTACCACATATCACAATCATGTATAAAGCACAGTCAAAATTTCATAATCATCGGACCTAACTCCGACATTCAACTTTTGTTAAGAATTCACATAGCATAATACAATCAAAATTATTAAACAAATCAAAACACTTCCAATACAGTCCCAAATATATACTCCTCGGACTTTAAGTCTGGAATTCAGAAACAATCGTAACAGTTCAATAATTGGAAGCTTAACAAATCAAATAAAATCAATCCTAGGAAATTCAGCTATGTTGACTCACAGTACACTCCAAGAAGCTATTGTTTGGAAAGTCCGGCAATGTCTGACTGACATCCGATATGCTCCTCTATAACATACACAACACATTTACAATATATCACATTTTTGCATAAATATTTAAGTATTCCTTTATGCATATATACTTATATAAAATATGCACAATGCATGTTCAATGACAATTCCAGGTTTCTTATCAAATCATTCAGATATCAAAGTCCTCATTAACCTCATTTGTACTTATAATTTGAACCAAAATAAAACAATGTGAAATCAATTTCATAACCTAATTAACCACTTCAGATTTTTTACCTACATAATTTCAGGTCAACTTTTCACAATTATCTGATAGGGTATATGACAAAATTAGGCAATACTTTCTTCTAGAAAATTTTTCAACCATGTATTAAGTTTCTAATGACTCCAATATCATATAATTTGATTCGGTATACTATGAGTTATGCTCACAATACCACAAACTGTGTATATTTGAACATTTGGCTAGTATATGATCATACCCTCGAATTGTACGACTCATATATTTCAGCTTAGATATCCAAAAATTACAAACTTTATACCAATTTAAAGATAAGAGAATAAGATACAGCTTTGGTGAAGACACCTCAATCTAATTCGTCCTAGATCAATACAATTTATTCAATAATCACAGGATATGATTTTTGTCCCTAGTAATGCTACAACCTAAGCTAAGATGCAGTTCATGCGAAGTTTGAAAGTCTTAGAGACAAAATCAAAATTATAATTCTTCAAGAAAGTTGTAGAATTATGTCTCTAGTTTAATCTGAACTAAGAATTAACTTATTTGAAAATATACAAATCAAGTTATAATTAGAATACCGAAGCATGTTCATGAAAATTTTCTAGTTCATAACATTCCAGCAGACTTTCACACTTTCATCCTATCAATCACTTTCAATTTAATTCAGATAGCTCTAAATTTTTATATATAGAGAGAAAAATGTCTTAGGAATCCATTGATATAATTTTCAAGTCATTTGGATTTTATATGAAAAAGTTATAGCCAAAAGACTTAGGGTTGTTTAATGAAATATTCTAGTTCATAACCCATACATGAATCTACTACCTTTTTCTCTCTCTAGCACGCAAATCTTCATCTTCTTCACCAAACCCAGGTTTTTCTTCTCATTCCTTTTCCAACTTAATCACTTCTAAATCGTCTATTATGCTTGTCTAATCTCACTATAACTTTTAAAAAATTCAGAAACAATCCTAAATTTCAAACATCACAAATTCGAACCCTCATTTTCACTTTCTCACACTACTGTAATTTTCCAACTCTCATACTATCATCAGATACACAACTCTTTTTCCAATTCTCATACTATCATCATATACACAACTCTTTACGTTCTTTAACACATTTCACTTCATTAATTCCTATAATAGTTCAAAAACATCCATAATAGATCAAAATATAGGATTTCACACCAACACCAAAAATAGAGCATATTCAGTTAAACACTAATTCAGCAATCTCTCATTTTTCTGACTTACCCATTTACAGCAAAAACCTCATTTCAATAAAAACTTTGCATTTAAATACACTTGCCCTTAACACTGCATCATTTAAACTTTTCCCTTGAATCCAAACTCATTCAACTCACCTCTGTTAACACTTTATAAATTTTCCAGGCATGAACAATGAATCACCATTTACGTAATCTTCTAAACCATAAAAGAAACACATATTTCTTAGTTCAGAATCTATTCAAATTAATTGAAAACAATTCCTAAATCTCAAACCCATCATCTAAATTATTCAATATCGCAACCTCAAATCTCAAACTCACGCATACATGTATATTTTTACACCATAAAAACATCATCAAGTTACTTACTTGTTTCAGCTACAAAGACAACCAATGAGGGACAAAAACACAAAGCAAAGAATGCGTTCGGTGATCCAAAAGGTACAGTAATTCTTTTCTCAGAACCAACTTTGTGGGTTTTTGCATGATATTTACGTGTTACTCATCCCAACATGCACTTATCACAACAGACACAACCCATTTGTCACAGTACAACTAGCCAAATGTCTCATATATATTATTACCACATGTCACTATATAAATGGTCCATAAATCAATATTTTTTTTCAAAAATTTCAAAATACCCTAAATAATCCCACAATTGCCAAAACACATTTTAATCAAATTTAGTAACTTAATTATGCCCGAAAATGTCAATGAATGCATGTATAGTCATATAAATGTGTAAGAAAAATGTTTATGTCACGATTAATTTATGCATGACGTGCATTTTCCTAATTTTCTCATAAGTTACTACTCTAGCCTTAACATAGGTAACGAAATGTTGCACTTTCCAAGGATTGTAATGGCCCTAGGGATCAAGGTGGAAAATAATTTTGGGTATATAGCTTAAAGACCAAGAAACTAGTGGACTAAATCAACATTTGATTAAAAATTGAATGCAAAAACAAACACTCGATCAAATTCATAGCTGTAAAACTTGAAGAATACAAAAAACCTAATCACACAATTTCTTAAATAGTTTCTAAACATTCAAATTACAAAATATTGTTAATATTACTTTCCTCCTCCAACTACTTCACTTTTGATTATTTTTGTTTTTCCCCCCTTTTTTGGGATCCATAATGAAATCCATATGCTTGATGATCAAATCTCACTCTAATGCACTAACCATAGCCAATCTAGACAATTAAAGAATATCTCCCCCATACTTATTCTTCACCCACTTAAAAATAAAGATGAACAATGCTCCACTTATTCTTCACCCACTTAAAAAACAAATAAATATCTCCAATTAACCTTAAAGGGGCTCATCAAAGGGAAAATAAATCATATAGGTAGGTTATTTAGCTAATTTAGTTTATAAACAAAAAGGGCCTTAATCATATCCATGCATGCATTTGTTAATATGAACTCAAAAAGAATTAAGGCAAGTTCTAGAGAAACAACATGCAAGGAAGAATATCCCATATGATAATGAGACTAATATAAATATGTCAGTCTACAGGTCTAAATCCTCACTGGCTTTATCTACCAAATCTAGTCACTAACTAAATCCAGTCACTACCATTCTTGAGGAAATGACTATACTAATTAATTAGTGAAACCACTTATTCAATCATATTATAAATCTCTCAAGCTCAATTGATTCTTCACTCATAAAATGCAGCCTAAAACATATAAAAAACATTAAAACTATATTTTAAAAAAAATTGAAAATCACAAATTTTTAAATTTAAATCAAACCTAAATCCTATTTACCATACTTAAAACTTACAATATCCTAATGTAAGGGCAAATGTAAAGAGAAGGCAAAACAAACAAAATAAAAGGCACAAACAAGAGGGAAAAGGAATAAAACCCGATTTGGATTGCCTCTTTATGATCATTAAGCATATGAATCAATTTATCATTTTAGCTAGGACTTAACTTTCATGAAAGATGATAGAAAGAGTCTAGTTATCCCCAAGTACACACTTTCAAGTAGGTAGGAAATGGTTTCAATTCCAAAGTAGGCACCTACATAACAGAAGGTAACAATTTATGGTAAGATTTAGGTAATTAGGGTTCATCAATATCAAGAAATTAGGGTCAATAGTCCATTGTCATCTATTAGTATTGATTTGAGAAATTATTGTTTATGGTAGCGACGCTTTGAAAATAATTTTCAAATACCATTAAAGAATTAATTACTAATATAAGAGAATTATTATGTTTAGACACAGATATATTAGAAATTAATTTCATTCTCTATGTATAATCATCATTGTAATATAAAAGGATTGAATTACATAGAAAATATCATTCCTATAAATGTTAGTTAAAGACCACTTTTATATTCCTTAATATATATCCATTGTCAACATATTTACGAATATGATGGATGATATACAAAAAAATAATTGAAGAGAGAAAATGTAATTGATAGGTCTATATTTTATTTGTTATTTAGGGTTGAATTAATTGGTATTTTCCACTTCTATAGGGTTTATAATATTTTCCTATATCTATCTCATTATTTTATAGGTGATAATCTTAAGGAGAAAACTCAACTTTGGGCGTAATTTCTTTGTCATTGTCCAATCAAGGATATTTTATAGTCATTTGGTAATAAGAAGATGTATAGTGACTTTTTAAAAGATATGAGATGTTAATTCTAGCTTAAGATGTCAAAAAGTAGAGAAGTTGATGGAAAAGAACCTAATAAGCACAAAATATGCCAAGGAGAAAAATGCGTATCTTTCACGAGATTCAATGGACTAATAAATTGAGCAATACTAGTTCCAATTAAAAATTGGTGTTAGGTTTCAATTTTATATTGGTTCATGATGTTTAAATGTTCCAAAATAAGATGGACGTTGGTATGGATGTTGGTCTTATGTCGGTACTAGTGGATAATTTTTAAGGATGTATTATTTCGTAAGTTTAAGCATTTTAACACTCTAATTTTGTAACTCCAACACTAAATTCTACAATTAAGGCTCTTTGTAATGGACTTTTAAGGTTAGTGATAACCTCCACTTTCACTAAGCTTTTAGTTTTAGGGTTTCTTCACATCAAGGAGTGATTTGGAGTAAGATTTGAGGAAAATGTGACAACTTTTCTAATCATTTCTTATCTTTTTTTTTCTTTTATGTTAAGATTGCCTTGTTTTAATTTTTATTTTATTATATTCAATAGTTAAAACACTAGTTAGATTTAGGGATGTTTCATTGGATGAATTCTTAAATTATTAATACGTAATTTGATTATTTGTTAGTTAAATTTATTCTCTTTACTCTTAATCTTAGATTTATGCATTATCATCATAGATTCAATCTTAAGAATTATATAAAGGAACAAAAGGAGAAGTATGATCTATACATTTGGAGAATAAATGCTTAATGCTAGAGAATGAGAGTATCCTAAACTATTATAGTAAAGAAAATATTCATTAGGCTTAATGAGATTGATTAGGCTGAATTGTGCATCAAAGGGTGGTAATTACCTAATTAAATATATATGTTTGCCTAACATTAGTTTTGTTGATTTCTATTTGTTCAATTATCTCATCTTTGTTAATTTAGTAATTTAATTATTTTCCTAAATATTATATATTGGAGTACTATTGTTTAGCTAGGATGAATCAATATAGTAATATAGTTTCTGTGGGATTAATGCTCTAGATTACTTTAGTTTTATAAACTTGTTACAATTGTCTTCACACACTTGCAAATTTAGTAGGACAAGTTTTTGACGTCATTGCTGAGGAAATATTCAATTTATATTTTATTAATCTTAGTTTTAGTTTCTGTTTTATTTTACTTTTTATTTTTTCCTTAATTGGTGTCTTTTAGCATTCTTTTATGTAGGATATTTGGGATTGGCAGTAAAATTATGCATTTTCAGTCATTACGGTACAAATTGATGATCTTTCGAACTAGATGAAGATGTTGAGAGATTATGACTTGGCTTATAAGGGGCATGCTACCATTATGGCATATATGGGAACTCTTCCCATATGTTTAAGAATGTAGAGCAAACCCCTTACTGCTGAAAAAATATCAATTATATAGCTACCTATGGGAAAATAGTATGAACAGTCACTTATTTGATATATATATCATCAAGGATGGAGTAATCATTAAAATATATTTTTAGAGGAGCAAGGAGATAGAGCTGGTAGATCTATGGGACCACTTAAGTTCCAATAATGACTTCATTGTTAGTAGCTACTTTCAAAGGGCAATAGATGGAAAAGATGATCCTAGAGCTTATAAATTCCGTGAATGATAGATTAGGAAAATTAAATACATTCAAAAAATTGAATCTGAGTTGGTCCTATTTGAATAGATGGTACAATACATAATCATATAGAAATTCACAATTTAAAATTTTAAGTTAACCAAATAGTCGAGATGGATGGTGAAAGATGTAACTTCATAGTAACTCAGAAGTGAACCTAGGAGGTTAAGTGTTAGCCATACCACTTAGGAGTGGTAAAACACTTAATGTTGAAGATGCTAAATAAGAGGGCATGCAAAGGTCAAATAAGCAGGAGGAAGTGGAAGAGAAAGTGATGAATAGAAGCAAACCAGTTTTAGTCTCTTCCATAATAATTGTAAATCATAGATTAAAGTAGCATAAACCTTGACCCATAAGGACATTGATTTCATAAATAAGCAGGTTTCAAATGGATGGAAAGGAAATATATTTATTCTTTCAAATATGCCAAAAATCTTAAATGCTCAAAGACCTCCTTTCTAATAACAAAAAGTTTGAAGAGTTATTGATAATTAATCCAATTGGAGAGGGTTCTTATATCTTGTAAGTAGAAGAAGGAAAATGGGACAATAGGAGCTAAATAAGAGTGAAAACAATCCTTTAGTCATTGATCTATGATGAAGGGCTTGAGTAGGAAGCTCAGCTACAATACTTATAAAATAAACTTGTTAAAAGACAACTTGATAATTCTAACTTGCTTATCTTTTATTTTACTCTTTTCTTTTCTGATATTTATATTTATTTTATTTTATTTGGTAGGTAAAATTTTATGGGATTTCGTGGAGTCTTACCTCACCAAAATTTCATGGAATTTGGGGAAATTAACCTTAATTACCTAATATGATTGAGTTTAATATCTTTTTTATTTGACATTAAGGGTAAAGTCATATTTAAGTATGAGGGATTTAAATTTTCAAGATTTTCTATATGGTTTTATTTTTTAACTAACATCATTTCTTTGTTGATTTTTAGTTTGATGTGTGTTAAAGTTATGTGGTTCTTGCATTATTATGTGTTAATCTATGCATATACATCATGTTTAATAGGCCAAAGGTCACAGGAGAAAAGAATTAGCCATAAGAAGATAAAAATTTTCAATTAAAACATTAATTAAGGGTCACAAAAATAGTTGGCACCAGTTTGTAAGGTGGGTTAGGCACCGATTTTGAAACAATGAAGGAGAGTGTCAGGAAGCATAATAGGACCAATACTCAAACGAAAACCATATTAGATGCTAGGCTCATGAAGGAATAATACTTTAAAGAAATAAAGTAAAGTTGGCGCTAATATTGATGTGTGTCAAACATTGGTATATCTTAAAGTAAGAGATTATAAAAGCCAAACTCGAGTTTTTTTAACCTAAAACTATATTTTCATTCTCTATTGCCACCCAAAGTTCAAAAATCCCTTGTTTTCACTAAATCCTGACTCTAAGTATAAAGTCTAGCCTTTCAAACATCAAATCCTTTTGTAAAACATAAAACCCATATCCAAAAACACCAAATCACCCCCTTTCCTCATATTTTCACACTTAGAAGACACAAATTAAGGATTTTTTTACAAAAAGTTTAGGAGATATTAAGCACCTATTTTGAGTTTTACATTTTCCAACTATGTTACTCTTTCTAATTTCATTGTAGGAATCTACTAAAGTTGAGTATTGAGCTTTACTGAGGAGGAATTGTGGACTATGTACAACTATTATGGGATTGTCAAGATATTGAATTGGAGTTATGGAATTTGGTGTTGGATATAATAGATTGCACCAAATATTATATATTGTGTGAATGATGGGAGTGTAGAAGAAGTGTAGTTTAGGTGTAAATTTGTAGAGTGAATTTTGTGACGATTGGCATATTTCATTGTGTGTGTTAAAAGAATAACTCCAAAAATCAAAACAAAGGCTATAAAGAGTCAAATGCTTTTTATCTTGTTTGGCACCATCCCTTTTGGAGGACATTTCAAGGTTCACCACTTTAGGAAAATAAAGAATGATACAATAAGCAAAGCAATAATGACATAGTTATGGAAAAGACCATAATCTAAGATATTGATAGGGTCTTTCATATTTGGGTTATGGAAAGGACCATAATCTAAGATATTTTTAGGGTCTTTCATATTTGGAATATATTTTAAAGTTTATAGTGGTATCATTTGTTAACTCTTTGACGATAGTATTACAAAAAGGAAGTAAAGTAGTTATATTCTAACATAGAGGAGAATCCTTAGCCATTTCCCTCTACGTTTAAGGCAATTAGGTATTAACTTTTGAGGATACAATTAAGTAGCATCTTAGACTATCATTGGAGGCTAAGATGTTAAGCTTTCATAATAGGAGGCCATCAAGGCATGACGAGTGGAACCACAAGGATATAATGTATTAGTTTAGATTAGGTATTACCTATTATGGGCAGATGCATAAGCACTTATCTATATAACCACAAATAGTGGCTTATACAACCATAATCCATTAGGTGGAACTAAATTTAGACCATAAATTTATATGATCTGCTCTTCAATGGTTTAACAAGGTTCCACTAGTCCTATTGCAATGCTTATTCGTAAACCTTTGGTTTTATAATATTTTGGTTAAATCTTTTGTTTCTATAGAAAATTATTATCATCATCATCATCATTATTGTTATATATACATGGCAAAAGGATGTAATGTCTTGTCAACTTTTCAAAATTTGTGCTTCTTGCTTTATTAATGATGTAATTTGTACTTCACTATCCACTTTCATTCTTAATTGAAAGTGAGTTATAAAAGGTTAGATAATTATATTGGGTCCGGTTAGATCTCTATGGGCATCTTAGGTTAGTTGACTTGAGTTAAATGAATATCTTAAGTTAAATGAATTTTATTAGATTTTGTTGGCTCAAGTTACTTTTTATTTGTCAATCATACTAAAATAACTTTTTAAAATATTTACTAATTATAATAAATTATAATATACTTATTATTTAATAATAAAAATTCACTTTATCTTAAGTATTATATTGACAAGTTTACAAATATGGTAGTAAAATTGTGTTAATAAGCTTTATTTTAACAATTATCATATTATTGAGAATTTTTACCTAAATTTAAAACTATATAAATTTAAAAAAACCAAACAACTCGAGATTTATAAGATAATAAAGCATTTTTAATTTTATTTTTATTATTAAATAAGATATATTTTTAATATTTAAAAATAATAATAAGAAGAAGAAAAACTATAACAACAATTAGTAAGCAAAATTTTCGTGATAAGAATTTACTATAAGATTATTTCTATTAAAAATATTGAAAAATTATTTTTAAACATTTAATTTCATACTAATTATTATTGGTTTTCATCATATTTTATGGGTAAATATCAAGAAGTTATCAATGTTATTAATTCTTCAAATTAATAATTATCAATTATGTAGTTCTTTTAACTAATAGTAAATATCATTAATGAATTCAAAGATTATATAATGTTGAAAATATGTTTCATCTTGTGTAAAAATTAATTTCAATTGTTTGTATAGTTTTTTCTTATATTCATATTATGTTTAGCAAGTAGTAATTATTTAATTGGTGGCTAAATAATTAAATCCAATTGATAATTAATGTTAATTATGAAATCTTTATATCCCTCAAAAAGAATATTGCTTAAATTAATATAATAAGTAGCACATGTTACAAAAAAAAATTAATTAAATTTAGTAATAATTTTTATATCACTTAAAATTGAAGAACGATATTCTAATTTTCTGGCCTATAATTATATATTAATTAACAAACGAATCTATAAAATAAGGTCAGGATTTATAGGCCCATTAACACCTAAATGAAGGCCCGGTTCCTAAAGTTCCCCTTTTGTCAAGCCCGCAAGCCTAACATCTAATGCGCAACCCGAAAAACCTGAACCGAAAGGACGTTGATTCTAGTTCGAACTTCGAAGTCCTCCAAACTTTCTTTTACATAATTTTCCTTTTACTTAAATGTAATTATTTATATTTTATACCCTCCATAACTAGCCCCTATTTGACCCATACCCGACAGGGTTAGATCTTATCGGGTTTTGGCTAACAACCCACATCGGATCCTCTCGTTTTAATTTTCTCATCGAACTCAGACCTTCTCGGACCCTCCGATCGGATTCTCCCAAACGGCGAGTTTGTTCGTAAATCCATGTAAGACCCAGTTCTATTCGTCATCCACTTTTTTTTTAAAAAAATTTTCAGCCCTTTTCTTCTGTCAATCGTTGATTTTGTCTTTTCTAAGTCAGTTCTTGTTTAATGAATTTGAGATGAACCTTTTGAATTATTTTTTTTTTTGCAACCGGTGAAAGATCAAAGTCTGAATCTTTAGCCTATTGAATTGAAGGAATTATGATTCTTTAGATTATTTTTCATTCAATATTCTATTCGATTTGTGTTCTGGATTTTAGTGAGTTTTACTTGATTTATAAGTATAATGGAGAATTTAAGCTATGGGAAGTGGTTTTGTGGACAACCAATCTCCTCGAAACTATGAATTATCTTGACGATTCTATTAAGTAATATGAAATGGTGGGTGATCTCTGTTTCAATTTTTTTGTCTGTTCTTATCTTCTATTGTGGTCGAATAACTTTTTTTGGCCGTCTCATGTGAGTGTTCAAAATTTTTTTGGATCTTTTTTCCCCCGATCGTTACTTAGCCTAGCCTTAGCACATTACTTGAGTTGCTTCTAAGTTTTTCTGCCTCGTTGTGGTAAATTTAAAATCGTTACACAAGAATCGTTCCTCTGTCATGCCCTTGATATTGATTTTCGAGGTGTTCCATCAGTAGCCACTTTCCGAACGTGTGTCTTTGAATGTCTTGGCCTACGCACATTTTGTTGGTTGTCATGTTAAAGCTACATTCAGCAAATATAATTGAGTTGTGAAAATTGATGAACTTTTGCATATCATTTTTCTTCTTTTCGTTCTTTTTATGTTAAAATTTGGGTTGTCGGTTTGGTGGGGGAGGGTGTTTATATTGGTTATGCTCACAGAAACAGCAGAATTTTTATTTGGTTCCTGTGATATCTGCAGACAATTAAACCTATACAATGGAAGTATCAACGGAGTCCTCTATTAAGAAACCAAAGAGGTTGACATCAATTGTCTGGAACCACTTTGAAAGAATTAGGAAGGCTGACATATGCTATGCGGTATGTGTGCATTGCAATAAAAAGCTTAGTGGATCTAGTAATAGTGGGACAACACACTTGAGAAATCACCTGATGCGATGCTTGAAAAGATCCAACTATGATGTTACACAGCTGCTTGCTGCAAAGAGAAGGAAAAAGGAAACTTCATTAAGTCTTACAACTGTTAATGTCAATTATGATGAAGGGCAAAGAAAGGATGAATATATCAAGCCCACAATTGTAAGGTACGATCAGGAGCATAGAAAAGATGAAGTTATTAGTCTTGGAAGCAGCAGGTTCGATCAGGAGAGGAGTCGGCTTGATCTTGCCCGAATGATAATATTACATGGTTATCCGTTGGCCATGGTTGATCATATTGGGTTCAAGATATTTGTCAAGAACCTCCAACCTTTATTTGAGGTTGTGCCAAATAGCTCCATTGAGCTTTCATGCTTGGAAATTTATGAGAAAGAGAAACAGAAAGTTTATGAAAAGATAAATAGGTTCCATGGCAGAATAAACATTTCCATTGAAACGTGGTCATCTCAAGAAAATTCTGAGTTTTTATGTTTGACAGCGCACTATATTGATGAAGACTGGAAATTGCAGAAAAAGATACTAAGTTTTGTGACATTGGATTCTTCACATACTGAAGACATGCTTGCAGAGGTGATTATTAAGTCTCTGATGGAGTGGGACATAGAATGCAAGTTATTTGCTGTAACATTTGATACTTGTTCCGTTGATGATGATATTGTTCACAGAATTAAGGACCGAATTTCTCAAAGCAGGCCTCTTTTGAGTAACGGTCAATTATTTGATGTACGCTCTGCTTCACATGTGTTAAATTTGATTGTTCATGATGCATTGGAAGCACTTCGAGAGGTAATCCAAAAGATTCGAGGAAGTGTTAGGTATGTTAAGAGTTCACAGGAAACACAAGGAAAGTTCAATGAGCTTGCCCAGCAAGTTGGAATCGGTGGTCTGAAGAACTTAGTTCTCGACTCTCCAACCCAATGGAACTCAACATACATTATGCTTGAAACTGCATTAGCATACAGGAATGTGCTTTGTCTGTTGCGAGAGAACAACCCAGACTACACGTCTGCTTTAAGTGATACAGAATGGGAATGGGCAAGTTCCATAACCAATCATTTGAAACTTCTTTTTGAAATTACCAATGTTCTTTCTGGAAACAAATGCCCAACAGCAAACATATATTTCCCTGAGATTTGTGATGTTCACATCCAATTAATTGAGTGGTGCAAGAGTCCAGACAACTTCCTTAGTTCCATGGCTTCAAAGATGAAGCTTAAGTTTGATAGGTATTGGAATAAGTGTAGTTTGGCATTGGCTGTAGCTGCTGTTTTAGATCCCCGATTTAAAATGAAGTTGGTGGAGTATTACTACTCCCAGATTTATGGTAGCACTGCCCTTGATCGAATAAAAGAAGTATCTGATGGTATTAAGGAACTTTTCAGTGCATACTCTATTTGCTCAACTATGGTCGACCAAGGTTCAGCTTTACCTGGCAACAGTTTGCCTATTACTACCAATGATAGCAGGGATAGATTAAAGGACTTTGACAAATTTCTTCATGAGACCTCTCAAAGTCAAACTGTGATATCCGACTTGGATAAATATTTAGAGGAACCTGTCTTTCCACGAAACTGTGATTTCAATGTATTAAACTGGTGGAAAGTTCACACACCAAGGTACCCAATACTATCGATGATGGCACGTGATGTTCTGGGGACGCCGATGTCTACCATTGCCCCAGAGGCAGCTTTCAGTTCTGGTGGTAGGTTGCTTGATAGTTATCGAAGTTCACTCAATCCAGACACACGACAGGCTCTGATATGTTCACGGGATTGGTTGCAGATGGAATCGGAAGGTATGCATGCAATCATTCATTCTTTATTTTGATTTATGGGTTAATCGTACTCTTTTCATAATTGAATTTCTTACTGTAATATAGCAGAGTGCAATCATGCATCATCATCATTAACACTTTGTGTGGAAGCAAGCTAGCTTATCCATGGTATGATATCCTATACTTGTTTTTATTTGCAAGTTCTTCATTCCTCATGCGCTGATTTCCTATCTTCGTGGACTTGTTATGCAAGGTTGATGAATCTGTTGTCAGCTAAGATGGTGTCTGAATAGACATTTTGGCGTCCTCTTTATGTCCATAGAGTGACTAGAATGCTAGTTGATTACAGTTTCTTCAGTAAGAAGCTAAACTGTACATCTGACTGACCGAAATCTCGCATTTGTACAGTTGTGATAGTTGACTGCTTTGTCAACGCTGAAGTTCTTTCCCCCCCCCCTAGTGGCAAGGTACGCTGAGTTTTGTTGATCAGAAATCTATCCGCAGGCCAGATTTCGAAATGGTTGATTGCATCTTTAGTTTGTGTTGAAGTCAACTTGAGTAAGACACTATGTTTAGGATCTAGTTCTTGTGCTGCATCCTTAGCATATGGCCAAAGGTTAATGAAACCTCCCTAAAATAAAGCGCTAAAGTTCTGTTTGCTTCGGGGCTGGAGCTGGCTGGTTTTGACGGTGCAATAAGGGTCGTGAGGTTCATATACGTGGTTAACCAGTGACATTCCTAATAATTAACATTCCGATACTGGGAACGGAGATTGTCCGTCGTTGTGCCATTGGTTACAATGTTTTAACAAAGTCGTGAATCTTGAAAAGTGATTTTAAGAACAGGAAGCATCTAACTGTAGACATACATAAACAAAAAGATGTCGCAAAATATAAATTTTAGTGGACGTAAAACGATTTTAAGTGCTAACTGTATATGGATTTGCGAGGTACATAGAACTAAAGTTTTACAGCAAATGAAATTGACACGGTCAACAATAAAGAAACTTGGAAAACCACGCCAAAAAAGCAACCAAGAAGAAGATTCTAATGGGCAAGACTCCTAGCGAAAGAACGACAAGTGAAAAAGAGAGGGCAAAGGGAAGAGCAAGTACTCAATCTTGATTAGGAGTTATATTATTAAAGTCTAATCCGCAAATTCTTGTTCATGTCCTAAGGTCCTGTGAAATAGGATCGATCGCCTGTTTTATTTTTATTATTTTAATTATATTTTAATATATAAATATGTAGATGAAATAGATTAAAATAGAGTTGATCCTACATGAAAATAAATTAAAACAACAAAAGTTAAATAACTTAGGGACTGTTTCTTTATGTTTTTTTTTGTCGTTTTTGTAAAAAGAAAAACAGGTAAGTAAAATGTGTTTGAGTTACTTTGTTGTGATTTTTTGTTTATGAAAATAAAAAAGCCACAACAATTTTACAAAAATTAGAAAACATCGACATGTTTTCTTCGACAGAAAATTAACATATTCCTGTTTTCTATATCTAATAATAATAATAATAATAATAATAATAATAATAATAATAAGTGCAAAATTTAGAATAATAATAATAAGAAGAAGAAGAAGAAGATAATTAATTTGGTATAATAAAATTAATAATATTAAAAATATTAAAAATAATAAGTAGAAAATTTATAACAATAAT
>JAOQMP010000004.1:8260850-8271990 GCA_027563575.1 Erythroxylum pedicellare
CATACTATTTATTATATTAAATTCATATTCAGTTAGTTAGATTGATAAAATACAACTAAAATTTAGATTATATGTTTATTGAATAGTATATAATCTATCAAAATATATTATTGATCTGTCAATTGATTAATAATTCTTCTTTAAATTGATAGAAATTATTAATTTATACAAATTTTTTATAATTATAAAGGATGGCAGATTGGCTTGAGTATTATAAACTAAAGCTATGTGTACATTTCAAATATCTTTTTCGATAGGTACGTTGTGATGTCTTTTAATATTTGAACGTTGCAAGCGGAGGATCTTTCCCAACGAGCGATGATTCAAATATCACATTTTCTATGTTTGAAAGTTAAATTTCTTAAGTTTAAATGCCATGGAATCAGAAATTTGCAAAAGGAACAAAGAAGACAGAAGCGCGGGGTCCATAAAGAAGACAGAATCTGTCAGGATTAAAAAAACTTTACTCTTTGTTTTTTTATGCCGATCCGAAGGATAAAACTAAAAGTGAATCCCGAGATCGAACTGGTAACCAAAGTACCACAATGAATGAGGAGGGTAACTGAAACTGAGAGATCCAGCAGAAGTCCGGGAATACCGGCACTGATGTAATAAAAATAACTATCCCTTTCAAACAAGCTGCTGACTCTTTGGGACAATGCCTTTGTGTGCGTAAGTGAACCCTGGAATAATATAACGCAAACCTCAAAAGAAATTGTTTTTTTTGTTTCATTCAATACATTACTAGGTATAGGTATATATACGTATTCGAAGTGGATATGTGTATCAAAATGAGCGGAGAGTTTTTAATTTTTTGTTTTTAACACTTTTTATGGTTTCATCATTTTTAAAAATCAGAACTTAAAATATATTTTATTGAATTTGAAAATAAAAAATAATAACAAAAACAAAAAGAAGCAGTTGATTGTTTCAACTTTCTAAGTACTGAGAGTTTTAGACGGAAGGATAAGGTCAGAAAGACGTATGTACTGTATAAACCACTTTACATATAGCATTCATCAAAGAACGATAAGAGTCAAAGTTGACATGGGGATTTGAGACAAAAATAGACTGGGATTTGGCATACGAATAGCAATGGAAATAGGAACATGAAACAAGAATTGGGGAAGTTAGGTTAAGAGCGGGAAGGTGACGGACAGAGGGGACGGACACATGCCATCTCATGCTCATCAGTTGGTCTCTTACGTGTGTAGAACTTTTCAAAACCGCCTCCCACCCCTCCCAAAAAAAAAACAAACAAATAAATACTATGAAATGGCTATTAATAACTCGTGACCCTAGAACTAAGCAACCAAAAGCCACCGTACCCTTTTCAGTTCCAACACATGTATCATCACCTATCAAGCTCTCCAGTCCCTGCGCTTGCCTTCCTTTGGTCTTTCCTTTTTTTCTCCTTCTCTCTTATTCGTTTTCCTTTCTGAAAACTTAGAAATGCTTTTCGTATTCAGATATTCTACGTGTTAGAGCTTACATAGTAATGGTCAAGTTTACTTTTGTTGTTTAATAACCTGGAAAATCGCGGTTCTGTATGTGAACATGGATCAGTTTGAATATCGAGAGGTGAGGTTCTGAGGCTTATATGTGCATCTGTTAGTATTATGTCTTGTTTCTTGGATTATGTTATGATGTTAGTCGTGGGTTGTGTTTCATTTAGGAGTACATAAAGAACTCAAGAGGAGTTCAGCTATTCACCTGTAGATGGTTGCCTTGTTCATCGTCTCCAAAAGCTCTTGTTTTCCTGTGTCACGGTATCTCTCTCCCTCTCTAAGATTGTGTTTGTGGTTGGGTGTGAGTTATTAAAAGCCATTAATGGGGTTGTTTTGCAGGATATGGCATGGAGTGCAGTGGCTTCATGAAAGGTAATAAATTCTTATCCTCTTTTTGTAACTAGCTCCTGTATATTATTGCTTCTCGCGTAGAATTCCAAATCCCCAACCCCAATTAATGACGGCACACATGCAATCAATGTATCAACGTGTTTATTTGCGTCCTTTCCATTAGCAGTTTAGCAACCAACGACCGCGTACCTTCTTCAATCGGTCGTCAGTTCTTTTGCTTCACATGGAATGAACATTTAATCTCTTCACAGTCATAATAAATGTAACCATATGTTTTAGAAATATCATACTATTTAAGTTAGTGATCAACTTTGATTCTTCTAATCCATAAAATGGATTATTGTGGATGATAACATATAGTATAGTCAGTGGGAGCCAGACAGGTTTTGCTGTAATATATTTAATGTGAGACATTAACTTCTTTTGGGGTTGAAAGTTGAGAAAAAGTTGGCGTTGAATAATCCCATTTGTACAATTGTCTTGAAGAATGTGCCGTTCTTTCCTTCTAACCTTGCCTAAGTTATGAAGGGTAGCTAATGTACAACTACTGCCGGTATGGACCTTACAAAAGTATATATATATATAAATTGTAGTATGACACCGCTTTCTGTACCCATAGCCCCTATCTACTGGTCCTTTGTCTTCATCTTTTTCCATGCCCTTACAGAATAAAACTGTCAGGCCACTGGTATGGAGACCTTATTTGTTGATTTTATCTCCATGATCATGCATATGCCTAGTGCCTGCTCCTTTCCCATTAGCTTATCTCGATCTCCTTTCTCCCACTTTAACGCCTGTAATGAAACTTGAAAGAACAATACTGAGGTTACTTAAATACGATAGGTCTAAATATTTATGAGAGGTTATTCAAACTTGCTAGTTCTAACTGCATACATAGTTATTCAGTTACAGTAACGTACAACTCGTTCTTTTTTAATAGCTAGGTTTCCTGCAGGCATAAAATCATGTTACATGTTGGTCTCCCACCGAACTTTTCTCAAATTAGAAATAGATGTTAGCTGAGTTGGTTAGGTTAGGTAACCAGTCGCACCCTTGTGCTCAATCATATACACTATCTCTCACGACCATAATCAAGCTCCAGAGACGCTGGAATCCCAAGTCAATCTAGTGTTAGAGGTCTTATACATGTATTTTGCAATGCATTATCGAATTGATTCCTTAAATTTCAAATTGCTGATTATATTGTAGATATAGATTCCTCCGTTATTGGGGAAAAAAATCCCAGGAGACATAGAACACCTACATTTGTCCTATATGTAACAGCTGCGTACCTGAAAATGTGAACATGGAAAAAAAAGGCAATGTGGGATAGGATTGACCAAAACTTTTTAGTCTCCACATTAACCTAACATTTTGTTAGTTGACCAACATTTCTCCTTTAATACAAGAAAAGTATAATGTAACGGAATACCGAAGGTTCTAATTTAATCCACTTTAGTTTGACAATAATTTATAGTTGGGAAGTACTGTTGGTTTGTAATTATAGAATGCGGGATAAGGCTAGCACGTGCCAGATATGCGGTTTTCGGAGTTGACTATGAAGGACACGGACGGTCCGGTGGGTCTCGCTGTTACATCAAGAAGTTCAACAACATCGTGAAGGATTGCAATGAATATTTCAAGTCTGTTTCTGGTAAGAGTCGTGTAATAAAAAGAAAACCAAATATGTCCAAGATCAATGGAACCCAATTGAGTAGTAAATTGTTTATCAGGTGAGAAGGACTACAAGGACAAGAGCAGGTTCCTGTATGGGGAATCCATGGGAGGAGCAGTGGCCCTATTACTTCACAAAAAGGAGCCATCTTTTTACAACGGTGCCGTTCTGGTTGCTCCCATGTGTAAGGTAAAGGTTAATTAGTGGCTTCTTTTATATGATTATTGGAGTTTGATTTGGGTAAATCGTGGCGAAATCTTGCCAGATATCGGAGAAGTTGAAGCCGCATCCGGTGGTTGTGAATATATTGACTGGGTTCGAGGAACTTATACCAAAATGGAAAATTGTCCCCACAAAAGACGTCATTGACTCAGCCTTTAAGGATCCTGTCAAGCGCGAAGAGGTAAGAATCGATGCACATATAACGTCTTTTCTTGCTGGAGAGTCTAAAATGGGTAAACGACCTCCAGGCTTTGGAAGAAGACCGTGTAGGCCATATTCTATGGGCTCACTTATCCATTTAAATTTATTTTTCAATAAATAACTTTTAGTATAATAAAATATTTATTATATTTGCATTACATAATATACGATACCTAAATGAATGTATCGTGACTTTGAAAGACCACACCAATTAAAGCGTGTGTTATATAACACAATCAAGATAAATTAAACATTATGTCAAATAACTCTAAATCAAATCACAAGCAATTGTTTAATGTCAAAAGTAAAAGCAAATCTTAAAAGAAGATAAGACAATTTTTAAAAGTCATATACTTTAATTCTTTTATGATTGATGCAGGTAAGGAACAACAAATTGATCTACCAAGACAAGCCCAGGTTGAAAACAGCCCTGGAAATGCTGAGAACGAGCATGAGCCTTGAAGAGAGTTTGAATAAGGTTTGCATTTCTAGAGCCTAAGTAATTCACTGCTGGAGCTTTGGCAATCTCATGGAACGCTGCAGTTGTAATATAATATGGTAGAAAGTCTCTTACTTCAAATAATGACTACCTAATAAAACTAACAAATAAGCTAAAACGCATCTCAGTCTCAGGTAAAACATGTCATATTCCAAACTTTCTACCTTTTCTTTTTTCTTTTCATTCGATTTTTGATGGCAGGTGACACTACCTTTCCTCGTATTGCACGGTGACGCAGACATAGTAACAGACCCAGAAATAAGCAAAGCCTTGTACACTCAAGCCGGTAGCAAAGACAAGACCATGAAATTATACGCCGGAATGTGGCATTCTTTGACCGCAGGAGAGCCTGACGAGAACGTGGACATCGTTTTCACAGATATCATTGCTTGGCTCGACATGCACGTTGAGTATGACGCCTCTAAACTTGTTCAACCAATGCCCGAATCAACCAACAACGGCGTTGAGAAGCTTGATTCCCCAACATTTGTGGGCAAGCAGTCCCGGACAAGGCGATCCCATCTAAGCTATCTTTGTGGGTTTAAAGAACCCGGTACTCTTCACTCGGCTATGTAGTCAGTTAGTGGCAATATTGGCTGTTACAAGTCTCCATGGCAACAACTTCTTGGTTGTCGGTTGTGAAAATTGTAGTCGTTTTCTTATTTTTATTGAATATTTATTAATTATTATTTTAAAATTTTAAAGTAAAAAAATAAATTTAATTTGGTCTAAAATAATAAAATGATATAATAAATTTTAAATTAAATAAATTGAATCTTAGTGAAGAAAATGATACTTTATCAATGAGTCAAACACTTATTAGAATTTTTTTTTTGAAAATAAATATTGGATTAACTATAGATAAAACTAAAACAACATAACATTGAGTTCAAGTTAAAACTATCCAGGCAAGTATGCTAACAGGAAAATTACAAAAGACCATTCACAGTTACATCATTAAAACGTATTATAGATTTCATATACTTTTCATGTCAAAAGATAGATGAGCTGAAGATTCTTGGCAAGTAAGATAGATTGGATCCAACTTATGAGCCTATCAGCCAGTTGGGATTTCCCTTCGTCCTAGTTAGTAAATCTACGAGAGTTCCGCTCTCTCTAAAGAAAGCATATGGTAGGAGTGAATGCAGCTTTATATAGAATAGGATTAGGATCACCCTTTATGAATTATTAATGACCCAATTCATAGATTACTCCCTAGACTTGTCATGAAAAGATTATATAAAATTATTATAAATAATTGCTTAGTGTGATTTATTTAATTAAGTTTGTAAGCTATTCAATTATCATTGTTTAAGAGATTTGTACATTAAGAAAGGTGTAAAAAGATATTGATAATATCATTTTAAACAACTTTTATACAAGATGATCGAGAGTTTTATGAATTTGTTCAAAAGTCAATAAGTTTACGAAAGGTTTTCAGCTACTTACATGAGTAAAAATGAATAGTACAACATGTATGTTTCTAAGTTATCTTCATTTACATAAGTTCATGATTGGTTCCAATATGATCAACAAAATTTGTGTTATATCTAATATATGGCATTAGAATAATTTTATGATTGTATGACTCAAACAATATTTTTTGATTTACCCTTAACAAAATCAAAGAAACCATCATGTTTATGCTTAAATAGATATCATGTTTATGCTTGAATAGATATTGTACTTTTTATTGGACTAGTTTTCAAGAAAAAATAATTGAAGAAAATTTGTGGTTATTTATCAATAAAAAATCGACAAAATTTGGCAAGAAATCATTGTAAATAACCATTGAAATTGCATGTTTAACGGTTGCATGGAGACACATGTTTCCAATATGAAGAAGTTATGAGAGATGCACTCCAACTATCAAGGACATGCGTTAGACCCTTAAGTCCTAATAGTAGAATCATACAAGCATTGACGAGCCTTGATCAATATTTGACAATTAGGACGATGAAACAAACCAAAGACTTGCTGGTAGGTAAGGAAAACGAGCATTATTGATGAGTTAACATGCATTAGAACACATTGGAAAAAATCTTCAATAAGATGCAAGATTCAGATATAAGACCAAAAGCTAGCTTAAGATGGACCTTAGGTTGAAGGTTAGTTGGATCATATGCATGAGGAAGATATGTGAGAGCTCTAAAGACTTAATGTGCGCTCAAATAAATGAATCATAAATAATGGACTTGACATGCATTGGACTGGACCAATGGGTTATGAACTTGGATGACTCATCATTAATGGATAGAGATCAAAGAGAGATCTTGAATGGTGAGGTGGATAAGATCACAGTAGATATACATTAGCTCTAAATGATAAAGATCATATAGGAGGATCATCTGATGATAGTAAAGTTCTTCATGGATATGGATATATCATTCCTAGTTAAATATAATCTCTTATCTTGTTAGTTGTGATGTAGCTAAATCTTATTAGATAGAGACCTATTTGGATGGTGTGTCATCTAATTAGTTAGTGTGATATAATATGATAAGGATAGAAGTGATATAGTTAGTTCAATTCAATTAAGATTCTGAATTGTAAAGCTAGGAAGTGCTTATAAATAGCTTATTTGAGTCTTACTCCTAGAAAGGAAAGATAGAAAAGAGGGGAACATATTAAGAGAGGACATTACTTTGCATACTTTTGGGAAAGTAATAAAGATTCGTTTTTTACCTTAGTTTTTGTGTGTTTATCGTTGCCTATGATTATATAATACGTTCGTAGTACTCTTACTTGAGTATGAGAGTTAAACACTTTGAGAGTCGTGAGGTGTTAGAGAACAAGGTTTTACTAGTCAACGATCATGTAGAAAGGTTGAGTCTTGCTTAAACAAACCTAAGTTAGATTGTCATGTAAAGGAATAAACGTAACTTCGGTATAAGTTTGGTATATAGGAAAACCTTTATAACAACATGTACCTAAGCATTTGAACAATTGTAGCATGTGAAAAAAGGTGCATGAGTCAGACACATTTCACTTAAGTGTGTGCGTGTGCATTTGGCACATGTTTCACATTAGCCATAAGATTGAGGGATGTTTCTACAAGGGTTGCAATGGTTCTAGGAATGACTAACACGAGCTCCACACATCTGGACAGGTCGTGGAGTGCTAAGCGTGTTGACAGGGTGGATCCTAACATTTTATAGGCCTGAAACAAAGTAAAAAAAGGTCATGATGAATTAGTAATATATAAATATGTCATGATGAATTGGTAATATATAAATATGTAAAATTTAAAAATATATTTTTATTATTAAATTTTAATATCCATACATAAGTGACTCAAGTCATACGTCCACATACTTAATAAAATATTAAATAATCATAAAAACAGCTAACAATTATGTTAGAAAAGAAACTACAAATTGACACTTCCTAATACTAAAATAGTAAACAGTAGACACAATAATTTAGCATAGAAAACCTCCCCCTCAATGTAAGTGAGAGCAAAAAACCACGACTGAAAGCGAATTTCATTATCACCAAAATAATTATAATAGTCAAACTAGTTTTAATACTTAAACAGATTATAATAACAAATCATACTTTAACTTGATAGATCACCAGCGCATGATACATAAAATGGAGGACCAAATACAGCTAATAATTTTAGTTTATTTGGGCAACAAATACAACCAAATCTACATGTGCTAGAGACCACCAAACGTCAATTCCACTGTAAGGAATAAAGGCCAATGGGTTTAAAACTCCCATATAAGATTTCAACAAAATCAGAGAATAAATCACCGTTTAATCATCCTCTTGATCAAGACTGCACCAGATGGAGTGTTATATGTGAGTGAGCAACACTTCATAAAATTTTTGGATAAGTTACATAACTCCAGTGGCCAATCACACTATACAAAATCAAGACTAATATGTCAGGTATCTCCAAATAATCACTTGATCGTCTCTATAATCAAAAGGCACATGGGTTGAAATTTGAAGAAAGAAGTTTGTATTAAAAAAGTAGCCACCTCTCCCTCTTTTTCACTTGGTGTGCAACGACAATCACTTTAGGGTTTTCCTTTTTTTTTTTTTTCAATTTCAAAATTATATTTTATAAGATTTGAGTCATTCTCCGCATAGGACTGAAACCTAAAAAGTGCAACAAACTTCCCTTCGTGACTATATGGAGGGGTTCACCATTCTGGCAATCAATTTGTAGTTCTCAAGTTTTTTCCTTGGTAACAGTTTAATCAATATGTCAGCACCATTATCTTCAGTATGACCTTTCTCAAGGCACAATAACTTAACATCTAATGCTTCACGTAACTAATGGTAACGTGGATCAATATGCTTAGACCATGAGTGGAAAGAAGACTTTTTTCTAAGATGAATTGCACTCTTATTATCACACAATAGATTTTCTTGATGAACACAAAGTTCTTGAAAAAATCTTTTGATTCAAAGTAACTTCTTACAAGCCTCAATAGCTATAATAAATTCCACCTCAGTTGTTGAGAGAGTAACACACTTATATAGTCTAGTTTAGCATGGCACAACTCTTTCTACAAAATTAATTAAATACTTAGAAGTGGACTTGTAAGAATCAACTTCACCAATCATCTAAACATCTGTAAAGCCTATTAAAACATGTTTATGACCACCAAAAGAGAGTTTCAAGTCAAATGTACCACACTATTTTTTGTATGGATTAAGAAAGGTAACGACTCACCATTCTAACTACATAAGCAATGTCACATCTAGTATAAAATATCACATACATCAAACTACCTACCATTGAAGCACAAGGGAATTTTCCCCATTTCCTCCTTCTCTACATTGGTAGTGGGGTATTGCTTGTTACTTAATTTGAAGAGGGGAGAAAGAGGACTACTTACCCTCTTAGCCTTATCCATGTAAAATATTTGAAGTAACTTTTAAATGTACTTTTATTATGATAAGTACAGCTTCCTTTCTCGTCTATCCTGAGTGATAAAAGTTAGGTAACTTTTAAATGTACTTTTATTATGATAAGTACAACTTCCTTTCTCGTCTATCCTGAGTGATAAAAGTTCCCATCATTTTCTTTACAACACCCAAATCCCTTATGGCAAAAGACTTATCCAACTATTTCTTGAAGTCATTTATCCTACAAACATTCTTTCTAATAATAAGAATATTATTTATATAGATCAAGATAATAAAATCATCATAAAAACCTTCGCACAAAAACACAATGTCTAAAGTTGTAACATCCCGTTCCCATACAAAGGGTTAGAATCCTAGATTTTTGTAAATGAGAAATATCATGAGAGATTAAAAAAGTGCATTTCATAATCATGTATAATATAGTATACATACACGTGAATTTGATTACTGTACACATTACCATGATTTGTTCATACACTCATTTAACATTTTTCGAGTATAAATGATTGTTTTAATGTGATTATGATATAGATAGTGAATCTTTTTGCCTTAAAAATTGATCTGGTGAATTAAATTATTAATTTAGAAGTTTTGGTGAAGTTTGATTATTTTCTGGAATTATAAGTATTTTTGGACTAAGAAAAATGCCAAGTGGCAGAACAATTGATAAATAGGAGTCAAATGGCAGTGAAAATTTTTAAAAATGACATTGAAATTTAATAACATATGTCATTGAACATTGAGAGACAATTGGAGTAGAAATTGAAACCAACCCATTAGAAAACATAAGGTGGTTACATGTGGCAAGTGACAAGTGTCACTTGCCAGGCCACACACTCACCCACGAGTCTTTTAATATTGAAAGACCATTTTAATTGTTTTGCTTCTTGCTTTCTTCTTCTCTTCGCAGCCTTCTTCATTATTTTCATCTTCATCTCCTTCTCACGACACTCTCTTCTCTAAGCATCAAAGTTATACCTTGCTTTCTTCCATCACTAGTTACTTCAAAGTTCTTGCTATCTTTTCTTCTTAATAAAGAACCCATCTATTCTACTTTGGTAAGATGATGATCGTGTGGTTCAAGGAAAGCTAGTGTTAAGAGTGATTTGAAGATCTTGAAGCTTAAATAAGTAAGTAGTATGTTATTCTTCTTGATATGTTGAGTGAAACATGCATGATGATATATGTTCATGTTCTATTTTGACGTGTATCACGTGGATTATTGGTAGTTGTTATAAAGATGAACTAGAATGAGTTTAAAGCCAAAGAAAAGGCTAGTGTAGTGTCTTGAAATGGGAAGAATTAAGGTGATAGTTAGAAGTGAAACGAAAGTGGAAATGAAGTTGAAAGTATGTAGAAAATTAATGATGAAGGTGTATATGTATATGTTCTATTTTTAGTGTTCATGATCATCATGGACTATAAATTGTTATGAATGATAGTGAGCTGAGAATGAAGAGGAAATGAAGTAGAAAAGATGATTTATGTATAAGATGTGTTAGATGTAAAATGTAGGAGTTAAAAATTTGGAAAAAGTGAAAGAAGAATTTCTGGAGTATGATAGCTATAATGTTTCCACTGGACATGCATCTTTATTTCAGTCATATTTTGATATGTAGACATAAAAATTGAATTATTTTAAGTTTTAATTAAATTAGAGGCATATGGCTATATTTTTCATAAAGGAATCAAATTTCAATTATATATCTAAGAGTTTCAAAATTTGGCTTGAAGTTAAGTTTTTGGATTCTGTCATGGTTAAGGAATAGTGTGTAGTATTTTTAGTATAACTTGCAT
>JAOQMP010000004.1:8273778-8287316 GCA_027563575.1 Erythroxylum pedicellare
ATTATTATATTAATGTTAGTAAGATTATATGACATGGGTTAATGGAATTAAAGTACTAAGGTAATAAGGATGTTCAAAGGCATTTTTGGAAGACTACTGAAGGGTATAAGACCTTAAGCTTATAAGGAAGGCCAAAATGAACAATTTAGAATCATTAATGGCAAAATTGAAATAAGAAGTGTTGGCTTGCTTTTAAGGAAGAGATAAAAACGCGATTTAAGGATAGAAAGACGAAGAGAATATTGAAAATGAGAAAAGAGAGTTATGTGTTTTGGTTTTTGCAAGAAGGGAAGGAAGTAGACTTAGGGTTCTTCATTTCTTAGTGTTCAAGAGAAAATTTACAGTTTTTCGAGAAGGAAAAAAAGAGAAGAGGAGGATTAGAGCTTCCATTAGAGCCAACAATCTCACTATTTAGTGAAGATTCAAGGTAAGCTTGATTTTAATCTTTTAGATTTTTGAAAGGGTTTTGGTTTATAAAGCTTAAGAAATGTATGGGTTTAAGAATTCTATGATCAATTTTAGTGAATATGTCTTGTGGGTTCTCCAATTTGAATCCCTATTGAATGAGAATATTTCTTTGATAAAAGGGAATCAAAGGAGGCAAGAGGAGCAAGATTAGAGGCATTTTTGAACAAGTTTTAAGCAAGGAAATTCAGTGGAAAATATGGAATGATATAGGCTAAATTAGACAAAGTTTTCTTCTTAAAAGTTGTAGCTTATCTTTCTAGCTTTCCATTGATATAAAGCATGAAATTTTTGGACAGTGGAGTTGAGAGATATGATTATTAGAACTTTGTGATGCTGTTTAGGATTGACTTTCGGGACAGCTACATTGATTTGAAATTTTTACCCTTATAGAGGCAAATTTTGTGTTTCATTTCTTCATATAAATTGTAGATCTAGAACTTTTATTTAAAACAATATTTGAATGACCTTAATCTGAAATTTTTAGTGAAAGTTATGCCCTTTTTTCGAAAATAGGTTTGAGGAAGAAAAGCAAAGGAGGAAGAAGGGAAGAAAGCCGTGATCGCATTTGCTGATTTTTGCGCGAACTCGTGATCACGACTTCGCTGGTGTTCCCAAACCTGAACACCTCTCACTCTTTGATCATAACTTTGTCATCTGAACTTCAAATGACCTAATTTTTCAAGCATGGGATTCGTAACACATTTCTCTTCCTCTCCATAAAAATTTATAGCTTTTGGTATTGATTCGAAAAAGATTGATCGAATCAAAATGAGGGTATCGATTGGAAGAACATGAACTGGACATTTTTACTGAACCTGCTTCAATATTTTAATGATATCTTGATATTTAGAGCTCCAAATGAGATTATTATTATTTTTAAATAAACTAGAGACATAGAACTAAAAATTATATAAAGAAATCAATTTTTAATTCATTCCTTAAGACTTTCAATTTCTGGAGTGAAGTTAGGTATAATGTACTGTTTTAGTGCAAAAATAGTCCGAAAATGTTTGGACTATAACTTTCAGATTTTTGAACCAAATTGAATAATTTTGGTGTCATTAGAGACTTAAGACAATGGGGAACAAATGTTATGAAGAAGTCAAATTGAAATTACAATTGTAGGTTTCCCCAAAATTTGTTCAGAAATAGGAGAAGTGAGTTCATTTTGATGATTGACTGGTGTGGGCACGCCACCCTTGTGGGATGCATGTCCAGATGTCACTTAGGACGTTAGGCATGTGACTCACAAGGGCGGGGTCCCAACATAAGTCAAGCATTAACATTTTGAAAAGCATAACTCAAATATGAACATTCTGCATTAACGTAACTCAAATATCAACAATATACAAAAACATAACTGAAACATCAATAATCCGTATAAACATATACGGATTAACATTACTGAAACACCAACATTCTATATTAACATAACTGAAACATCAACATTTTGTATAAAAAAGTCAAAATCAACAATCGGTATAAACATATCTCAAACATTAACATAGTTTGTTTCTAGTTATTTTAGTATTGACTAAATGAAATGAGGTCCAGTGTTATAAACTTGTTTATGTCAAAAGGGTAGTTCATGGTTACTTATGTCAGCATTATTATTATGTATAGATGTCAACAAAACATCAACAATACACATTAAACAAGGGTGAAACATTATTAATACGCATTAATATAAGTGAAATATCAGTAACATGCATTAACATAACTCAAACATGTATAATACATTTCAAATACTATAAGCAACATTTTTATTACCTTTAATCATCGTGATCAAGATCTTCAAAATCATCGTCATTAACTACATTATGATTTGACTCTTCATCACTTTTATATTATGCCAAAGTATCATCATTATCATATAATTAATCCTCAATATAGTTTTCATCTCTTTCTACGATAAGATTCTTATTTGTTTTCTTGGCTTTCTTCTGCCGAACCGAACGAAGACAGTTTCTCTCCCCTCTGTACCTCTTGCACTGATCTCTTCTCTTTCACTCTCTTTCTTCATTCAGGAAAGGTGAAGATTGAATAAGGAACAGAAAACAAAGCAGTAACAGACTTGTCTTGTACTTCATCCACTTGTACTATATTGGGATCAACATCTCTCTTATGGAATGATGATATATTTGCATCTTTTATTTGAATGACTTGATTATTCAACCCCGATTCAATCTCTTGATATACTTCATCACCATCCTCATTCATTAGACCATTATACTTTTCACAAAATTCAAAGACATTTTGGTATTGAAACTTTTGAACAACTTTCCAATTGCTGCCCAATATAGTATCATTGAGGTAGAGTACTTGCTTCACTTGACTTGAAAGGATAAAAGGGTCATTATCATACCATTTGCACTTAAATAGAACAACCTTTTTATCTTTGATGTAATGCAACTCTATTATAACATCATATTTCCATACTAAGGGTTAGAACCGTAGATTTCTGTAAATGAGAAATAGAAATGAGAGATTAGGAAATGCACTTCATACTCATGCATAATATAGTACATATACACGTGAATTTGATTATTGCACATATTTCAATGATTTGTTCATGTACTCATTTGACTTTTTTTAGGTATAAATGATTGTTTTAATGTGATTAAGATATGGATAGTGAATATTTTGCCTTAAAAATTGATTTGGTGAATAAAATTATTGATTTAAAATTTTTAGTGAAATTTGAGAATTTTCGAAAATTATGGGTATTTTTGTACTAGAAAAAATGCCAAAGTGACAAGATAGTTGATATATGACAATAGAAATAAAAGTCAAATGACAATAGAAATTAGTGATAAGTGACATTAAGATTTAATGACAAGCGTCATTGAAAATTTAAAGACAACTGGATTAGAAATTGCAGACAAATGGACTAGCTTTTTAAAAGAGCCAGTTGGAGATCACAAAAAATGACAAGTGTCACAACACTTGCCACTCACCACTGATGATTTTTTTTACCTAAATTAAAGACCATCTCATGGTCTTTCACTTGTCATTTTTGATACATGCTTCTTTTTTTCATATTCTTCATTTGCTCTCTTCTTCACTCATAACGATCTCACTCTCACCCTTATCATGTTGATTTTTGTCCAACTCTTTCACTTTGTTTCTTCAAGATTCGTTGTCTTCTCCATCTTGTTACTAAAATACCTAACCCTTCTACCTTGAATGATGATGATGATCATGTAATCCATGGAAAGCTAGGGTTTCATGGTGATTGAAGATGCTTGGAGTTTAATCAAGTAAGTTAAACTTTTTTCTTCATGACTTTGTTAAATGAAGCATATTTGATGATAGTTTAAAATGAGGGATGATTAGGAAAAAGATGTTGAAATTATATGTGTAACATGGGTGAAAAATGAACATATCCATGTCTTGTTTTTGTATTTTCATGGGTAATAGATTATGGAATGATATAATGTTGGATTAATATAGTAAATGGTGTTATATATATATTGGAACTTGGGTAAAGAAATGAACACATTGATGTCTTGTTTTCATGTTTATGATGATCAATATTTCATAAGTTGTTGTAGAAATGAGTTTGAAATAGAAAGATCATTAACGATGGTATAGGAAAAAGTGCATAAAAATTTGATAGATAATGGGTTTTATGTTTTGTTTTCTTGGCTTATTAATATCGATTTCTTTTGGGTGTTTTGGAGATGAACTAAAATGAGTCTAGAGATAAAGAAAGGAAGTAATATGTTGTTTTCAAATAAGAAGAATTAAGGTGATAGCTAGAAGTGAAATGAAAGTGGAAATGAAGTTGAACATGTGCAGAAAGTTGAAGATGAATGTATATATGTATATGTTATGTTTTTAGTGTTTATGATCAATAATGGACTATAATTTGTTTATGGATGACATTGAGCTGAAATGGAGGTCAGAATGATGGGTAAATGATGAGTAATTAAACTATAAATGATAGAGCAAGCATAAGGTGTTGAATGTAGTAAGTAAAGAGTTAGAAATCTGGAAAATATGGATGCAATTGGATAGTTTTGGGGCAAAAGGAAAAAATTTTGTTATGGAGATCGGATTGAGGTCATTTATGTATGTTTTCGAAGAGGACTTCGTGTTCTACAACTTTTATAGAAACCTTGAGGAGAGATTTTGCTATCTAAATGGTTAAATTTTCACATTTCTGTAAGTGACCCATGAAGGTCCCTTCAAATGGACATGAACGGAGCTGGAAAGCTGAAAAACCCGAGAAAGTCTTCCCAGCAGACATGAAGTCCGTCCATCGAACATTCACTGGCCATTTGGACTTAATTTAGGCTTGAATGAAGCTTGAATTGAACCTAGAATGATGCTTAGATTAAGTGACTAAATGTGTGATATGTATGAAGTGATAATGGAGGTTACAACTTAGTGAATGAATTGTTGATATCAAAGTACCAAAGGCATGAGTATAATGGGAACGAAGATGCTCGTTTGATAGGAGTTATGATTGAAAATAATTGAGTAAAATATGATAATTAAAGGTGAATGAGAATTGGATATTATGAGAGCTTATAATGCTAGAAAAGAAATGACGAGTAATTAAGCTATGACATTAGAGTAACCAAGTGTTCTTGAGGTGTAAACCTAAGAATAAGTTAGATATGTAAAAATGATAAGGTTTGATTGATCAAGAGTCGTGATTAAGGAAATATACCCATAATAGTCATATTGAGCATGCACTATACATGACACATATACATATGTGTACAATAAAATGTTTATTTAATTGTGCAATTAATAATGTGTGTGCAATGTGTGTATTGCATAATAAAATGTCTGCATCCAGACGTTTTCGGATCATGGAAGCTAATGCTAATCTGGAGCATATTATAAGTCGACCTAGATGGTCTTATTTTAAATGATTATCCTGTTTAAATTTCTGTATTAAATTATGTTATGAATTTTATTGTGTTGATTTCGAATATTGAATGTCTAAGGCGTTTAATGCATGAAATACATATTAGAAGTACTCATTAAATGTGAATTTGATGAAATAAGTGATTATTCAACATTTTTATTGAATGTCGCACCAAAGTTCGAAGATAAATGTGAATGTGAATGTGAACGTGATGCATTTCATTACATAAATGCATAAAAGATAAAGACAGTTGTAACTGAAGTCGCCAGTAAAAAGAGCTTAAAGCTCATAATGTGATAAGAGCCTCTAGTTCAGTTGCTATTGTACCTGATATCTACTAAGGAATATGGGACATTATCTGATACAAGATTGGTATCTACAAGGGATATGGGCTAGTGAAAAGGAATTCAGTTACAACAAAGTAATAAATGAAAGTGAGTCTCATGTGCATTGCATTTATAATTGATATGTATGTTTTAAATGATCGAAATGATTGGTTTGACTGCTCTGAATGTGATATGTGATGCTACATAATAAATGAAATGATGTGAATGATGTGATTATATGAATTGACGTGTTATCTGATTGAGTGAGCCATCGAGGATGGTTCACTCACTAAGTTTGCAAAACTTACCAAAATTGCAACATTATATTTTAGGCTTAAAGGAGTTACCCTGTTAGATAAATGGGAGTCTAGCCATTGCATTCGAGTAAGAGATAAAAGTTGGGATTAGTTCATGTCTGCATTTGTATTTTCTTATTTTTGTATCAAATTGTATATTCGGCAATTATTGTACCTCGATTATTTGAATATTTCTGTTTTGTAACAACTTTCCAAATTGGAAATGTTTGTAAATGAGATTGATCAATGAGTGTAGTAACACTTATGAATGAAAAAGTTTATAAATAAAGTGAGCCCAATTTGTTTATTGATTTCCTAAATATGCATGTGAAGTTTTAAAAAAATTGTAACGAGTTTCGATTGTTTGACTGTTCTAGCATGCCACTCTTGTGGAGTACGTACTCGGACATCACTCAAGATGCCTGGTACGTATCCTGTGAGAGTGGGGTGCTACAAAAGTAGTCTTCATATAACTATGGTCTTTTAAGACTTATTCAAATTTTCTATACCACTGTCTTAGAGCCTACTTTAACCTATAAAGACTTTGCTTTTGTTTACAAACATAGTCTTTTTTTCCCCTTTCAGTTTAAACCCCTCTGGCTACTTCATGTAGATTTCTTCATCCAGATCACTAGGAAGAAAGGTTGTCTTCACGTCCATTTGCTCAATTTCTAAGTCAAGACTAGTTAAACCAAGGAGTGAACGAATAAACGTCATCTTAACTACAGGAGAAAAATTTCCTCAAAATCAATACCTTTCTTTTTTCCAAACCATTTAACAAGAAGTCTTGTCTTGTACCTTAGCCTTGAGTTATGTTCCTCATGTTTAATTTTAAAGACCCATTTATTTTTCAGTGCTTTCCTACCTTTAGGCAATTTAACCAACTCAAAGGTGTGGTTATCATGCGAAGACTACAATTCATCTAGCATCGCCATGGTCCATTTTCCTTATGTTTATCTTTGACAGCTTCCTCATTACACTTTAGCTATCCTAGATTAATTAGTAAGAAATAATCATTTACAGAGTATTTAGTAGAGGGTAAACAATTTCTAGTGGACCTTCTCAATATGTTTATAAGAATCTCCTCTATTGACTGTTCCACTTCAACATTCTCAAGTTTTGCTTTCTCTTTAGGAATATCAGCATCAACTACATCTTATTGATTATTATGGGTACCATTTGCATCTTGTTCCTCTCTTGGTGTATAAGGAACTATATCAAAATCACTTAGCATACAATGGCTATAAGGTACTGATTTCTCTTCTCTATTAAAGTCTATCATAGTTTGATCCTCCATGAACATAATGTCTTTGCTTTTAACTATCTTTGTTCTATTTGGATCATACAATATGTAGCCATTCTCATCCTTACCATAACCAAGAAAAATGAATTCTCTACTCTTTATGTCAAGCTTTGTCCTTTCATCTTTAGGAACATAATTAAAAGCTATGCAACTAAAAACATGCAAATGGTCATATGGAACATTCTTCCAATACCAAATTTTATCTAGTACCTCCAACTGTGAAGGAATACATGGTGATAGATTAATGACATGAGCTATAGTGCTTAAAGCTTCATCCTAAAAAACTTTGGCAACTTAGCCTGTGAAAGCATACATCTAACCCTTTCGACCAATGTTTTATTCATCCTTTTGGATAAAACATTCAATTGAGGTTTCTTTAGGGCGTCTTTTGATGTTTGATTCCTTATTCTTTGCAATAGGCATCAAATGGTCCTAGGCACTCACCATTATTATTAGTTCATATTCATTTCAATTTCTTTCCAGTTTCTCTCTTAACTAAGGCCTAAAACTACTTTAAACCATATAAGACTTGATCTTTCGATCTTAAGGTGTGAACCCAAAATTTCCTCGAATAGTCATATGTAAAAGTCACGAAGTAATAATCACCTCTAAGAGCATAGATTTTGTAAGACCACAAACATCAAAATGCACTAATTCTAGTACCTCAAGTGTTCCACTTGATGAGTGGCTCTTAAAGGACACTCGATTTTGCTTTCCTGCTAAACAGTGATCACACTTTTTCAAGTGCACTGATTTTATCCCAGATAGAAAATTGCTCTTGGCCAAAATTGCAGTCCCTTCTCACTTGTATGACATAGTTGCTTATGTCATAACTTAGTTTAATTACCTAATTCAGTTGCATTGACAACATCTTTAACTATTATGGCTTGAGTCAAATATAAAATGGAATACTTCTTACCTCTATTTATAATCATGGTCCTTTAGAGAGCTTCCAAATTTCACCTAAAAAATTGTCATTAAATCCATCATCATAGAGCTTATTAATAAAAAGAATATCGAGCTTAATATTCAAAATATGCTTGACATGCTTAAGAGTTAACTTTTCACCAAACACACATCTCCAATACTTACACATCTAGTCATTACTCTATTTGCTATTTTGACATCACCAAAGTCACCATATACATAGAATGTGAATACATCTCTTCTAGTTGTAACATGAATTGAAACACTATTGTATACCACCCAACTAGTCTCATCATGTGCAAATTGACGATATCAAGCTCTTGAACTAATGTGTGATCATTAAGAGTAACACTAACCCAGTCATCTTTGGCACTTAGGTTCGTTTTATGCTCTTTCTCCTTATTCTCTTTGTTTTCTTTCTTCCATTTATAATAGTATCCATTAATGCTTCCTTTCGTCCCACAATGGTGACACTCAAGATCGTTTTACTTTTTCTTTGATTTTTTCCTATTATGATCTTTATTTCTGGGAACTCAACTTTTGCTTCTCTCCTTAGATTCTGTAATTAGAGCCTTTGAGCGTGAAGAAGAACCTTGTGATTTCCTTCTCATTTCCTTATTCAAAACACCACTTTTAATAAGACCCACAAACACTATTTCATCAATTGCAACATTAGCTAAGGACATTCTAAAAGTCTCCTAAGAGTCAAGTAAGGTTCCAAGAAAACACCTACCTTGAACTTCTTCATCAAATTTGATTCTCATGGAAGAGAGTTGATTGAAAATCCCCTATAAGGTGTTCAAATGGTCTTTCATTGAATCGTCGACCATATATCTCAAGGCCATCATTTGCTTTATTAGGAATAGTTTGTAACTCCCTGTCTTTCTTGCATATAATTGCTCCAATTTGTTCCAAAGTGTTTGAGCATGTGTCTCCCCACTAATATGGTTCAACACATTATCATCTGCTCATTGTCTAATCTAGCCATAAACTTGTTAATATAGCAAAACTCATTCTTATGTTTTTTTTTTATTTCTTTAATGTAAACATATGTTGATAATAATCCTTCACATAAAGCAAGTCCTCCATCTTATCCTTCAAGAGTGTACGCTCCGTTCAAATTAATCATTCTACTTATGCTAACTTCCATTATACATAATGATAATTCGCCAATTGAACCCGACTCTAATACCACTTTGATAAAAAAAAGAAGCTCCAAATTGAAACTTTCTAGTAATGAAATAGTAAATAGTGGAAAAACATTTACATGAAATCACACCCCCCTTTAATGTGAGTGAGTGAAAAACTATAGTCCAAAGCGAATTTCATTATCACCAAAATGATTATAATAGTCTAACTAGTTTCAATACTCAACCGCAGTATAATAACAAATCATGGTTCATCCTAATATATGGCCAATGCATAATACATAAAATGGAGGAGCAAATACAACTAAAAGTTTAGCATGTTTGGGTAACAAATACAACCAAATTTGCATTGCTAAAGACTACCAAACATCAATTTCATCTTAGTAAATAAAGAATAATGAGTGTGGAACTCCTATGCAAAAGTTTAGCCAAATCGGAGAACAAATCATCACTTGCTCATCCACTTAGTCAAGATTACTCAGATGGAGCTATTATATTAGGGTGAGATATTATTCACGAAAATTCTAGACAAGCTACAAAACTTTAATAGCTAATCACACCATCTAGAATTAAGACCAATATGTTGGGTATCTCCAAAAAAATTTAAGCCAAATTTGACTAGAAATAGCCACCCAACCATCTCTCTAATTAAAAGGTACACTGGCTATAATTTGAAGAAAGAATTATATATGTATATCCCACAAAGAAAAGTAGTCGTCTCTCCCTCTTTTTCACCTGGTGTGCAATGACAATCACTAATATTTTTAGGGTTTTCCTTTTTCTTTTTTAATTTCAAATTTGGATTCTACAAAATATTCTCTACATGGGAGTGAAATCCAAAAAACGACAACAACAGTAATCCAGTGAAAATTCTGCTAATATAAAGGGTTTGGAGAAGTTTAGTATTACGCAACATTATCCCTAACTAGTAGAGAGGTTGTTTCCGATAGATCCACTTGAAAAAAATAAAAATAATAGATATTAAAAAATACTAATTAAAATAAACATAACCATAATAAAATAAAAATAAATAAAAATGTATAAATAAAAATATAAAAATAAATAATAGCATAAATAATATAATAAATATAGAACATGGTAAAGAATAAAAATAAAAGATAAAATAATTAAATAAATACACAAACAAGAAAGAAGACAAGTAAATAAATAATTCAAATAAACTATTAGAAGAAAATATAGGCTAAGTTAGGAAATGTTTCGGTTAAATAATTAAGAGAAAAGTATTACATATGAAATGTTTAAACTAAATACAAGACATAAGACTGGAAAGAAAATGTCTAAAAGACCTATAAGAACTAGAAAGATCTCTCTAAGTGAAATCCTTTATCTGATTCATGTCCTCGATAAGTTCCAATATAACCATGTCATTCTTGATCACCTCCTTTTGGTTCTTCTTTGGCCTTTCTTTTTTTTTTCTTACAGTCTTTAAGTACAATCTTTTCGCATCTTCTCACTGGAGCGTCAAGGTGTCTTCTCTTAACATTTTCAAATTACCTATGTCTTATCTCTCTTAATTTTCCATTAATATCAGCCATGTTTAATTTATCTCTTACAATTACATTTTTGATCTTATCTCTTCTTGTGAGGTTGCACATCTAACGGAGTATTTTCATCTTTATCACCATTAATTTATGACTATACACCTGTTTGATGGATCAATGCTTTGCCCTTTAAAGCATGGTCGGCTTAATCACTAAATGATAAATTTTACCTTTGAGATTGGGTGGTACCTTCTTATCACATAAAACTCCTTATGTATTTCTCTGTTTAAGCTACCCTGATTTGATACAGTAAACTATGTCTTCGTCAATCTCTCAACTGCTTTGAATGATAGATCCTACATACATTAAACACTCTTTTGTGGTATAACTTCTGAACCAATCTTTACCTCTACGTCGAAAGATATCCTTTGGCCTAAAAAGATACATTCTACGTACTCAATTTTAGTCCTACTCAATTTAAAGCCCTTCAACTCTAGCATATCCCTTCAAAGTTCTAGTTTGACATTAACACCTCTTTTTGTCCTATCTACATAAACAATGTCATCAGCAATACATACACCAAGACACATCTTCTTAGATATTCTTGGTGAGCTCATCCATTACTACCACAAACCAAAAAGGAGCTCAATGAGGAGCCTTAGTGGAACCCAATATCAATAGAAAAATGTTTTGTATCTCCTTTTGTTGTCCTTACTCTAGTCTTTACATTTTCATACATATCTCTAATCACCCATAAATAGGTCATAAGAACTCCCTTAACTTTCAAATACCTCCAAATGATTTCTTTAGGTACTTGATCATATGCCTTCTATAAATCAATAAAAATCATGTGTAGGTTACGTTATCTTTCCTTATAATATTCCATTAATCTTCTAAGGAGATGTAAAACTTATGTCATGGACCTTCCTGGCATGAAGCCAAACTGATTCTCCAAGATAGGTGCATTCTTCCTCACTCTCTTCTCAATCACCTTCTCCCATAACTTTATGGTATGAATAAGTAGTTTGATGCATTTATCGTTGATACAACTTTAGATGTCCCTTTTGTTCTTGTATAGAGGAATTAAAGTTGTGCCCTAAATTTTTTTCCAATTATTATCAATTTATTTATTCAATTATTTATTTATGATTTGTTGTTTATTTATTTATTTTTGGAATTGTGTCCATAAATTTAGTGAGCATGAATAGATATTAGAATTAGATTGGAAATGTTAGAATTAAATTAGGATTAAGTGAGGTGTTAGATTTAATAGACTAAGTAGTTAGTAGACTTTATGTTAAAAAAAGGAAGGGTAAACTTAGAAGGGCAAAACAAAGGAAGGGCAATATTGGAAGACCAAGGATAAAAGTTGTCTTAAAATTTAGAAGAAGAAAAGAGAGAGTCGTAGAAGAGAAGAGAAAGGAGAGAAAAAACGTGAGAGAAGAAGAAGGGAAGAACAAATTCGTGAGAGAAGCTAGAGAACAAAAAGAAAACGTGGGAAGAGGAGAAATTAAGCTTGTTAAGGTAAGTTAATCATCTTTTCTTCTTACTTTATTAAAGAAATGGGTTGTTTTGAGGATGGAGGTATTAGAGAGAGAATGAGTGTTGTGTTGGAAGAAGAAGAGGAAGAAGGAACCTATTTGATTCCTAGGGTTTCTAAACTAGGTCTTGGGTTTTCTAACCTATATAGACTATGAGTAGGTTAGGTTTGAGCTTAATTTGTGTTTATTGCATTTTTGTGATTATTGAAGTTTATGATTTTTATTAGAATGTTGTTTTAAATGGAACCTTGGTTGTTTTAGAAAACCAAGAGAATCTTATCTAAGAGCAAGAGAAAAGACAACTTTGAGTTGGATTTTCGAGCAAAATAGGTAGGTAATTTATTTATAATTATTGTGTAATTGGGCAAATTCTTACCTATGTGTGTGTATGTTGATTTGTTTGAATTTGATTTGCTTGAAATTGAAATCATGAGACTAAGAATTTGTGATTGACTGAATTAAGCATAAATTTGTTTGTGATTGGGCAAGAGAAGAACCCGTTTCATTAGTCACGTGCATGTTAACCTATAGCCTTCTCCCGAATGTCCGCTTGAGGCCACGAGATCCTAAAAAATTGGACTCGTTTTATTCACGGTGTAAACTTTGGTTTCTCAGTTTTGTTCCACCGAACTCTTGAGCCATTTGTTTGTGCATTGCATCTTTGAATTGTCAAGTATAATGCATTTGAGTGTTATATTTAATGACTAAAGTCTACGTTATGTGTTATGAGTTTCTAGCTAAATTGATTAATGCTTGAATTGCTAGAATAGATTAAGAATGCTTGAATTGCTAGCTATACTTGTACATATGCTTGAATTGTGATCAATTGCTGATAGCTATAAATGTATTAGCCACTGAGCCGTGACGAGACGATTAGCAATTCTCGCAAGGGATCGGAAACTCTAAGATAGTTAGAGACCTTTGTACTAAGTTAGTGAATAATTTGGATAGTTTTATAGGCATATCAACATTGAGCATCCTTTTGTATTTTGTATTAAGCTTTTGATGCGTATGAGATATGTAACCAAAGCTATATTCAAACACTATTTTGTTTTAGCAATGAGATTAAGTATTGAAGAAGTCCTTTTGTCATGATGATAATGAAATATGATTGTGTTGCTTATGATTCTTAAAATTGGTATATT
>JAOQMP010000004.1:8287416-8298892 GCA_027563575.1 Erythroxylum pedicellare
AATGGCTCCTGCAAAATTAAAGGAGCTTAAGGAGCAATTGGAAGAGTTGTTAGAGAAGGGGTACATTAGGCCTAACTCTTCACCTTGGGAAGCTCCAGTCCTTTTTGTGAAGAAGAAAGACGGATCGTTAAGAATGTGTGTGGACTACTGGAAGCTCAATCATGTCACTATCAAGAATAGATATCTGCTTCCACGTATAGATGATTTGTTTGACCAACTACAAGGGGCAAGAGTCTTTTCTAATATAGATTTGAGATCAAGTTACCATCAGTTGAGGATACAAGAGTCTGATGTATCAAAGACTGCTTTTAGAACACGATATGGGTATTTTGAATTTTTAGTTATGCCTTTTGGATTGACGAATGCACCTGTAGCCTTCATAGATTTGATGAATAGAGTCTTCAAGCCTTTCTTAGACCGATTTTTCATGGTCTTTATTGATGACATATTGGTTTATTCCAAGAGTGACAAGGAGCATGAGAAACATTTGAGGTTTGCCTTGAAGACATTGAGGAAGGAAGAATTATATGCCAAATTTGATAAATGTGAATTTTGGCTAAGGGAAGTGGTGTTCCTTGGACATGTAGTTTCGAAAAAAAGAGTGCATGTGGATCCGAGAAAAATAGAGACAGTTGTGAAATGGGAAGCTACTGAGAATGTAGCTAAAGTGAGAAGTATTTTGGGCTTAACTGAGTATTATAGAAGGTTTGTAGAGGGCTTTTCTATGATAGCAGCTCCACTTTTCAAATTGACAAAGAAGAATCAGAAGTTTGTGCAGACAGAGGAGTGTTAGAATAGTTTTGAGAAATTGAAGAATAGGCTTACAACGACACCAATTTTGACTTTACCTTCCAGTGGTGATAGATACATAGTGTATAGTGATGTCTCGAGGAAGGGATTAGGATGTGTCTTAATGCAAGGAGATAAAGTGATTGCCTATGCTTCTAGGCAATTGAAACCTTATAAGATGAATTATCCTACGCATGACTTAGAGTTAGTTACTATAATCTTTGCATTGAAAATATGAAAACACTACTTATATGAAGTCACAACCAGGGTGTTTACAGACCACAAGAGTCTTAAGTATCTAATGAGCCAAAAAGAATTGAATTTGAGACAAAGAAGATGGTTAGAGTTACTTAAGGACTATGACTTGATAACAGACTACCACCAGGAGAAAGCTAATGTAGTAGTGGATGCACTGAGTAGAAAATCAACTATGGCACATGTGGAGACAATTTATCTTCCTTTGTTGAAGGAATTAGCTAAATTCAAGGTGACATTGAAATAACCCAAATTTGGTTGTGTATTGGCTAATTTTAGAGTAAGGCCAGTGTTAAGTGAAAAGATTAAGAAATTATAGAAACAAGATGAGTATTTGAGCAAGTTTAGAGAAGAGATTAAAAATAGTAAACCTTCTAAAATAGAGGTAAGGGAAGATGGATTGATGGTTGTAGGTCACAAACTTTGTATTCCTAATATGCAAGAGTTGAAAGACGAAATTCTTGATGAAGCACACAATGCACCTTATGCAATGCACCTAGGAAGTACGAGAATGTATAGAGATTTGAAGGAACACTTTTGGTGGCATGGAATGAAGAAAGATGTTGCAGAGTATGTTAAAAGATGCTTAGTGTGCCAACAAGTTAAAGCTAAACACCAAGCACCTTCAAGCAAGCTTAAACCTTTTTCGATTTTGGAATAAAAATGGGAGAAGATTACGATGGATTTCTTGATGGGATTGCCATCAACCAGCTGGAAGCATGATGCAATATGGGTGATTGTTGATAGGCTAACCAAGTCAACATATTTCTTACTAATTAAACAGACAGATTCTTTGAATGCTTTGGCCAAGAAATATATGGATGAAATAATTAGACTACACGAGATTTAGAATTCTATAGTCTCAGATAGAGATCCCAAGTTCACCTCTGAATTTTGGGAAAGCTTACAGGAAGCTTTAGGAACTAAGTTACACTTTAGTACAGCTTTCCATCCACAGACTGATGGACAATCGGAGAGAACAATACGGACTTTGGAAGCAATGTTGAGAGTTTGTGTTATGGATTTCAAAGGCTCATGGGAAGATCATTTGCCTTTAATCGAATTTGCTTACAATAATTCCTATCACTAGGGAATTCATATGGCACCTTATGAAACTTTGTATGATAGGAGATGTAGAACTCCTATTTGTCGGGATGAGAATGGTGAAAGGAGGCTTTTAGGGCCTAAGTTGGTACAAGTCACGGTTGATAAGATTAAATTAGTAAAACAAAGAATTAAAGCAGCCCAAGATAAGATGAAAAGTTATACGGATGCACATAGAAAAGAGATGGAATTTGAAGTTGGAGAGAAAGTGTTTCTTAGAGCTTTTCCATGGAAAGGGGTTTTGAGGTTTGGTAAGAAAGACAAGCTTAGTCCGAGATACATAAGCCCTTATGAGATCATTAAGAAGTTTGGTCCTTTAGCTTATAAGTTAGTCTTGCTACCAGAATTGTCTAAGATTCACAATGTCTTAGATGTATTGATGCTGAGAAAGTATCGATCAGATCCTTCACACATAATTCAACCTTCAGAGGTCTAATTAAGGGAGGATTTGATGTATGAGGAGCAACCCGTGGAGATCCTGGATTCAAAGGAAAAGGTTTTGAGAAATAAGATTGTGAAGTTGGTTAAAGTCTTATGGAAGAACCATTCGATAGAGGAGGCAACATGGGAGTCTTTGGAAGCAATAAAGGAGAAGTATCCACACCTTTTCGTAGACTCAGGTAAGAATTTCGAAAACAAAATTCTTTTAGGGGGAGAATTGTTGGACCTCGAAATTTTTTCCAATCATTATCAATTTATTTATTCAATTATTTATTTATGATTTGTTGTTTATTTATTTATTTTTAGAATTGTGTCCATAAATTTAGTGAGCATGAATAGAGATTAGAATTACAATGGACATGTTAGATTGAAATTAGGATTAAGTGAGGTGTTAGATTTAATAGGCTAAGTAGTTAGTAGACTTTATGTTAAAAGAAGGAAGGGTAAACTTGGAAGGGCAAAACAAATGAGGGGCAATATTGGAAGACCAAGGATAAAAGTTGTCTTAAAATTTAGAAGAAGAGAAGAGAGGGTCATAGAAGAGAAGAGAAAAGAGAGAGAAAAACGTGAGAGAAGAAGAAGGGAAGAAGAAGGTCATGAGAGAAGTTAGAGAACAAGAAGAAAACGTAAGAAGAGGAGAAATCAAGCTTGTTAAGGTAAGTTAATCATCTTTTCTTCTTGCTTTACTAAAGAATTGGGTTGTGTTAAGGATGAAGGGATTAGACAGAAAATAGGTGTTGTGTTGGAAGAAGAAGAAGAAGAAGGAACCCATTTGATTCCTAGGGTTTCTAAACTAGGTCTTGGGGTTTTCTAACTTAGATGGATTATGGGTAGGTTAAGTTTGAGCTTAATTTGTGTTTATTGCATTTTTGTGATTATTGAAGTTTATGAATTTTATTAGAATGCTACCCAAGAGCAAGAGGAAAGATAACCTTGAGTTGGATTTTTGAGCAAATTGGGTGGGTAATGTATTTATAGTTATTATATAATTAGGCAAATTCTTGCCTATGTATGTGTATGTTGATTTGCTTGAATTTGAAATCATTGTGAATGTTTGAAAATGTATGATGAATTATGATTATATTATGCCTTGAAAAAGGTTATGACTTTTGTATAAATGAAAAGAAGAAAAAGAACAAGAAGCATGAGACTAAGAATTTGTGATTGACCGAATTGAACATAAATTTGTTTGTGATTAGGCAAGGGAGGAAACCCTTTTATTAGTCACGTGCATGTTGACCTATAGCCTTCTCTCGGATGCCCGCTTGAGGCCACGAGATCCTGAGAAATCCAACTCGTTTTGTTCACAGTGTAAAACTTCAGTTTCTCCGTTTTGTTCCACAGAACTCTCGAGCCATTTGTTTGTGCATTGCATCTTTGAATCGTCAAGTATGATGCATTTGAATGTTATGTTTAATGACTAAAGTCTACTTTATGTGTTATGAGTTTTGAGCTAAATTGATTAATGCTTGAATTGCTAGAATAGATTGAGAATGCTTGAATTGCTTGCTATACGTGTACATATGCTTGAATTGTGGTCAATTGCTGATGGCTGTAAATGCATTAGCCACTGAGCCATGTAGCTCAACTCATCCTTTTTTCACTCCTCAGGTGCAGAATGAGATGGTTAGCAATCCTTGCAAGGCATTAGAAACTCCAAGATAATTAGAGACTTTTGTACTAAGTTAGTGAAAATTTTGGATAGTTTTATAGGCATATCAACATTGAGCATCCTTTTGTTTTTTGTATTAAGATTTTCATGTGTATGAGATATGTAACTAAAGCTATATTTAAACACTATTTTGTTTTAACAATGAGATTGAGTATTGAAGAAGTCCTTTTGTCATGATGATAATGAAATATGATTGTGTTGCTTATGATTCTTAAAATTGGTATATTGCATTTCAATTCTTTCATAGATGTAGAAATTGTGTTCTGGCTTTAAGGGAAAAAACTGTATTAATCTGGGCTGAATTTAGCAAAGTTGTCTTATTAGAAGTTGTAGATTATCCTCTTAGATTTCCAATGGTATAAAGTATGAAATTTTTGGACATCGGAGTTAAGAAATATGATCATTATAAGTGGTGATACTGCATAGGAGGTATGTACAGAACAACTATAATAATTATAAGAATTTGATATATGTTATGAATCATTTGAGTTAAGGTTTGGGAGTTTAATGCAATCAATTTGGTAATTGAATGTTTAAGGAGTGATATTGCATTAGAAGAAGTGAATTTGAGAAGATTGTGAGTGAAAGTGATGTTAGAATGCATGTAAGAACCATTGGAAAGACTTTGGAGGGGTCTGGGTGTCACATATTTCTGTTAGACGGACTTTAGGTCCATTAAACGGACCTTCTCGAGTGTAAAAACACCCCAGCCTAGTCCATGTCCGTTAAATGGACCTTTACAAGTCTGGAAAATGCGCCAGACCCCGTGAATGTCTGTTAGGTACAAGTGTATATTGTACACTTTCAGAAAATTACGATTTTGACCCTCTAGATTGCAAAATCTCTCTTTAGGGTCCTCACAAAAGTTGTAGCTCTTGAAGTCTTCTTCGAAACCGTCATAAAATGACCTTAATTTGATGTCTATAGTAAAAGTTATGCTAATTGTCCCAAGATAGGTACAATATGATTGAGGACGTTCATCATCTGACCTCCAAATAAAGTGATTCTTAAACCAATAGATTTATAATACATTTTTCTATCTCGTCATAAAAATTGGTACCCATTGGTGTTGATTTGCAAAAGATTGATGGAGAGAAAGTGAGGGAATTGATTGAAAGAGCATGGATTCGTTGTTTACTGAAAATACTTTGGTATTTTAATCATATCATGATCTGTAGAGCTCCAAATGAGTTGATTATTATTTCAAAATAAACTAGAGACATAGAGTTACAATTGTTCTGAAGAAGTAAATTTGTGATTCCACTATCTGACTGATATGGGTTTTCACATTATGGGATGCGTATTTGGATGTCGAGATTCCATGGAAATAACCCTATAAGATAATACGCTCACGTCTTATAATATTCGGAATGATATTTGGGCTCGGAAAACGGAGTCCAATAATTAGCATATTAATCCTCCACTCATCCGACATTTTGGTGGACTTAAGGATCACATTAAAAAGCTTGGTTAGCTAAGTAAGACCCCCTTTGCCTAGATTGTTCCACACCTCTATAGGAATCTCATCAGGCTCTACTACTCTTTATCTCTCTCAAAATTCTTTTAAGTTCTTTCCTCGTAATCTCTCAAGAACAAGTAAAGTTATGATACCTCTCAGATATACTAAGATCACCTAAAGAGATTTGTCCTATATGCCTTCATTAAAAAGGCTATAAAAGTACTTACATCATCTTCTTTTGATGTGATGTCATTTTCAATCACAAGTATCTGTCATGTTTTAATTTTTATACAACAAACTTAATTTGAACCTCTCACTTTTTATTTCTTAGCTCTTACTAAAATGGTATGATAAATAATGGAATCAAGCATTCATTAGATTTTCCATATACGTGGGATTTAATTTAAACGTTTGTAAAATAACATAGTACAATTTGAACATAATAAAACAATAAGGTCAACTTACATTCACGTATAAATGTTAACGTCATTTTCCCCCTTTTTTTAAAACCTTTTTTGCCTTTATGGATAATATGTTGAATCTGATCATTGTAAAATACTCGCAATCATAAATTAGTCCTTGACAGATTGAATAGTGGTATTAATATTAATTACCGAGCATCTCTCATTAGTAATAAGATTCATCATTGCAATTACCTACCTTTGATTCCTCGTTAGTTATTACCAAGACAAACTATACGACACATTTTGGACACACAGGCTAATGTTAAAGCAGCCATTACCTGTATTCTAGGTTTGGCCAGCCTAGAAATCCAAGTCTTCAACGCTTCATTTAAAGACAAGTCATGCCTTCTAGTGTTGAAAATGTCGGTTTTGGATCATATGTTTACAATACAGTTACCTTACCTATATTGAATGACCTAACTTACAGGAAGTATGTTGGTATTGTGACCCACCGATTTGATCCAAAAGAAAGGAATAGTGGTTGAGATGGTAACAGTCTAAATAGGTATAATTTCAAAAGTTTTCATGTAGCAAAAGGGAGACACGTTGAAATAGTAAAAGGAGAATGAAGGAGCTAAGCTTATTGCTGATTCTCTTACACATCCAATTCTGCAAAGAACTAGAGTATAAAATGGGTTGAATTCGCACGGCTTGCTGGCGACCGTCGCATCATTTAAGGAATAGGGATATGGAAATTACAATGAAAACTAAGAACAAATGCAAACGGAACGGCCAAATCTATTCCTCAAAGAACATCTGCAAGCTACTGTTATTTGCCACGATCGTAATTGGTTGGGTAAGGGTAGAGGAAAAGTTGGTCTTCCACTGAACTATTAACTTGCAGTGAGCATATATGCTATCTTAAGATTTTGAAACAGTGGCTTCTGTGGTGGCGCTACCTTCCTTGTGGTCACCGAAGATTCTTTGCTGGAAGTCAGAGACCATAAGAGGAAGACCCTTCCTCAGGGAAACCTTGGGTTCCCAACCAAGTAGCTCTTTGGCCTTTGCAATATCAGGTTTCCTCTTGTGAGGGTCATCAGGTGTGTTCTGTTTGAACTCGATCTTTGCATTCGGGTCAATTGTCTCCTGAACCACCTGCACAAACATATTGATAAAAAGAAAAATGATCACTCCAATACAAGTAGCCTCTGGAGAAATAGTGAAAGATTTTCCTTTCAGAAAGCATGATGAAGGAGAGGGTCATTAAGGTGCAAAATTGAGGAGTTTAAAAGAAAGGCATCTCCCAAAAAAGAATGCCCATCAAAAATTTCCAATTATGCCATATTTTTTGTAATGGAAGTTGTAAAATTCATTCAAGATATGAAATAATAGAATCTTTCCATACTTAGAAATGAAAGCTAAAAGTATGAACAAGACGAGAAACTTGAGTTTGAAAAACAACATAACATAGCTAGTATCAGGGTAGACATACCTGAGCGAGCTCAAGCATAGTGAATTCGCCCGGATTCCCAAGATTGAATGGCCCCACGTGTTCCCCTTCCATAAGCCGCATCAGACCCTCAACCTGATTCGTAGAGAATACATGTAAATAAACCTAAACAAAGAAACAGAAACAACAGTTTCCGTATTGAATTGCTATTTACCAATTGACCAAGTGAGAGACATGTTAAGAGGAATAATAAAGAACGCTTCATGACAAAAACTTGCATCCATGCACTTGTGTGGTAAGGTTGTTCAAAGTAGGGGGCTGAACTCATTGTTTACAACTCGACTAAGGGTTTCATCATCTTTTGATCTGTAAACTAATGTATGATCTTGAAGGTTTACCTCACGTCCAAATAATAACGAATGTAGGTCCTCCGGTTAAAGAAAAGCTTCTACCCAACTCTTTTTTTTTTTCTTTTTTTTTTGAAAAATAGCTTCTACCTAACTTTACAAATGAAGTTTAGGAAGTCAAGAAAGCATTACTTTGCAAGGACATGAAAGATTAGGAAGCTGGCCGACTTGGTCCTACGATTGTAACTGCTCAGAAAGAAAAAGAGGGTAGCAGATACTTAGCTGCACTTGGCAGCATGTCAAAGGCAGAAATCAAAGGCTGCAAACCTCGACGGGACAGAAACATGTGAATGTACAGACGTCGAGTTTAAATGTTAGTACCCTCACTGCCAGAAGCAACCCCACCTCCTAAGGTCCCCCAATCGTATATATCATTGTACTATGCACTTGCAGTATAAAATATTTAACCACTGGTACCGACTCATATTCGTACACAATCCAAGGAGCACTCACCCAGATAAAAGGCTTATTAAAAGGAAGGAAGAGGAGTGGACATGATATTTGGCCACCTAGCAAAAGAGCTTCAGAAAGAACTTACCAAATCAGAAACATACTGGAAACTCCTTGTCTGTTTCCCATCACCATAGACGGTCAATGGTTCTTTCCTTAATGCCTGCATCCCAACCCAATCTTTGGATTAATTATCTGGTACTGTTATTAATAAATAATAATCGCCCGCCTAAGAAATAACATTCACCTGAGCAACAAAATTACTAACGACACGACCATCATCGATGCACATGCGGGGCCCATAGGTATTGAATATTCTGGCAATTCTAACCTGAAACAAGCATTTTAATTTTATTTACAATAAAAAAAAGCTATCTATTTATAATTCTAAAGTAAAAGTAAAACTGACCTCGACACCTGCTCCCCTGTGGTAGTCCATAGTCAATGTCTCCGCTGTTCGCTTTCCTTCGTCGTAACAACTTCGGACACCTGTCAAATTTTCAAGCAACGGACCAATCACTGCCTTTGTCAGAAACCTACAGATCCACACCCTAAAAGAAGTACCAAAGTTATTACGAAAAAGCTTAAATCTACCCAAATTACCGAATTTGCCCACCTATTTTTCCTATTGATAAGAAAAGAAAAAATTTACTTGACCCGCCAATTGCAAGTTCTTGAAATTGGATCCACATTCCGCGGTCAAGACTCGAAAGTCCCAACTCCTACCACTCAACATCATTTTGGTTAAGACAAAAGCCGGAGATGGACTTCTATTACACTACGCAACACGTATAACGCACGCTAGACGCGTGCCTCATATGCTGCTAAAATGCGCTTCACCGTTTTCACCGAAACGCATGTCACCAGATCCTTGTAATCCGAATTTGCATTCGAAGTACTATTACTCACTAAAAGTGGAACAAATTAAATTAAACCTGAAAAAGCAAAAGAACAAAAGCTCACTCACCGATGGGATTAACGTTTCCCCAATAAGTCTCGACCTGAGGGTGTTGAAGTGGATCGCCATAAACCTCGCTGGTGCTAGTGAGCAAAAACCTAGCACCAACTCTTTTAGCCAAACCAAGCATGTTCAGTGTCCCGACAACGTTAGTTTTTATGGTCTTGATTGGGTTATGTTTGTAATGAACGGGCGACGCAGGGCACGCGAGATGATAGATCTGGTCCACCTCAAGCAAAAGTGGCTCAACAACATCGTGTCTGATGAGCTCAAACCTCGGATTATTGAAATGATGCATCACGTTTTCTTTTCTGCCGGTGAAGAAATTATCCACCACGATCACACTGTCCCCTCTCGCGAGCAGACGGTCCACGAGGTGTGACCCCACGAACCCGGCTCCTCCGGTCACCACAACTCTAAGCCCTTTTCGTTTCAGCCCCAGCGGAACCTTCCCGATGGATCCGAACGCAATTCTCTCTGGCTCGTAGTATCGCATGGCGCTTGTTGTCTGTTGAGGGAAGTAAGAGAGAGAATTGTCGGAGATGGGTTGGTATCTGGAGTGGCGGTGAACAGAAGATGATGGGAGGAGTGTAAAGAAAACAGTGGCAATGGCAATGCCGAGGAGCACAAATAAAAGGCGCTGTTCTCGGAGGATATAGCGAACCGGACGAGAGAAGGAGATCCATGGCTTTGGTGGCTTAGGCGAGTAAACGTCGGCGGTCGGTTGGGCGTCGTCGTGGCCTCTATAAATGAGCTCCGACCCCATAATAGTGAACTCGGAATCAAGAACAGAACTTGTACTATTTGTTCTCTGTTTTAAACTTCAACGGAGAGGAGAAGCGTTTTGGTTTCGGGGTGGTGAATACGTTTGGGTTTCAGAAATAGAATTTATGGATGGTTTGAAGGACCCAAAGGGTGGGCTTTTGGGTGGAATTCCGGAAATGCCATTCCACTACGTGGCATTTCCTTTGGGGATTGGAAAAGTAAACGCTTGTCGCGGGATGAGACTAAAGTGGTTATGGTTAACCAAATTAAATAAGGTTATGCTTGTAAATTTTTATTCCAATAGGAGGTGGGGCCTGTGGGCGGACGGTGCCAACCTGGGATCGCACAGATCTTTGCTTTGTTGGGTTGATTTTGACTTTGATTTTCACGGTTTAAATTTCCAGTCAATTTTTAAAGGAGAAAATTGTTAACACACTAATCTAATGGTTTGAGATTTTTATTTAAAGATGAAGTCCCTACTTATATTCGAATAATTAATCTTTGGAATGAGCCAACTCGATCCGAGAGTTGCACTTGCACATTGAACAAGAACTTCAATGTATCATTTTTTTTCCTTATATATTATACTTAAACACTATAATAAGTAAGTATTGTGTATAATAATTTAATTTTCAATATACGTATCTTTATTTTATTTCATTGTCATCTCTTATGAAGAACTTATATTAAATTTTATAATGAATACTTAAAATAGATTAATTCTTTGATAAATATTTATATCTTAAATATGAAGTCAAAACAATTGCAAGTTACAAATTTCTAACAAAATAGTAAGAAATTTATTTAAATACAATTTGAATTAGATTATATTATTAAGTTTCAAACTAAAAGTTCTCACATTTTCACATATTTAATAATATACATACTTCGTAAATTGTAACTGTTTTGGTTCAAATTTCTTTACAACTTTTTAGCAACCCTTTTAAAAATTATTAAAAAATTAATATCAATTACTTTTTTATTAATAAAAATATATAATACAAATAATTATCTAATAAAAATAACACGAAGAAAATAATTATAGCAATAATAAGAATTTTTATCTTTTGCATAGAAAAATATACTTTATTTAACTATAGAAATGCAAGTAGCATTTATAGATATACGAAATTCAATAAAAAAATGTATACTTTATTTAACTATAGAAATGCAACTAGTATTTATAGATATAAGAAATCCAATAATCACTAAAAATTTACATATATATTAATTAATATTTATAGATATAAGAAAAAGAAATTTAATAATCGCTTAAGACATTGCAAATATATTAATTGCAATAACATACATGAAAAATTTTA
>JAOQMP010000004.1:8303425-8329323 GCA_027563575.1 Erythroxylum pedicellare
TATAATAATAAATAATAAATAATATTTTAATTAATTATATTATTATAAGTAATTAATTAATTGCAATATTTAATTAATAAATTTATTATATTGTAATTAATTAATTGTATTTAATTAATTAGTATTAAAAATATTTTAAAAAAGGGTCACTACTAAGGAATGAGTTTCATTCCTCTATTAAATGGAAAGTATAAAGGTTTCCCCAAAAGTAAGATATCAAACTATTGTCTCTATAATAATAATCAACAACTAACCACTCACTTTTCATGCCTTACTCATTAGTCTCTTCCGAAACTTATCAAGCAAGCACCACCTTGAAACAATGATGTAATTATATATAAGGAGAGAGGACCATCTTATGCTCTTGCTTTGGTGGGCTACTTAAACAAATTGAAGATATGCTCTTGGTTTGTGATCGATGGATATGGAAATGAAAAATCCGAGTTCACGAGAATTTGTGCGTATTGTGAAAGTAGTCCAGGAAAAAAGAACAGCTACAAGGATTGCATTAATATCCTTAAAAGTATGGATAAGTAAACAAAATTAAACTGTGTAAGTGGTGGTCCTTAAAAGATTGACTCATTATTTACAGCAACCATAGTTTCATCTGTTAATCTCATAAGGTATATTATCGAGGATGAAAAGTCTACAAAAGCTAATAAACTATTAATCAGACCTATAACTATAAGAAAGGATGAGAAAGAATTGTTTTCTTTACATCCTAGATAGTCTCAGTTCCTTTTCAAACAAAAGTACTATTTGTTTAGGTTTGCAGAAAACCATCCTAAACATATCAGTTTATCATTCTCCTGCTTTTTTTACTCCTATTATATTTGACATTGCTACATCCCTTATTAAGTTACTTTCTCTACCTATTATTTTTATAGTTCATATCCACTGCTTCAATCTCATGAGCTCCCAAGTCTTTTTTGTTTTCAATCTCACTGTCATCTCCAGAAATCTCAACTCTCGCATCTCTTTTTAGCTACATCCTTTTTATCATATATTCCTTTTTGCCAACGTCATAACACTAATTAAATAAATTCTTATTGATCCATTTAAACCAGGCATGTAACCCAGCTTTTTACTTGAACAATAACATCATATTCATAAACATCTCACTCATGAAAAGTAATGGGTAGAAAACAAGAAACCAAAAGAACAACTAACTATAAAAATGAGAAAAGAGATGCGAATCAATGAAAACAAATTTTTAGTAGAATTAGAAAAATACTAAATTAGTTTTCAACCCAAAAAAGAATAATCTTACATTATGCAAATGCAAAAGTCGAAAAGAAAAAAGGAGCATATGAGAGAAAAGAGAAAAGCAAAATAGTTGTGAAAGAAATAAGAGAGAATTAGGTTTCAAGATGCGGACGGCTGAAGATAAAATAAAATAAAATAAAAATAGGGATTTGTTATTTTTTTCCAAGAAAACTTATTGTGAAAATATAAAGAAACATTATTTTCTTATTTCTATAAAATTGATGTGGTTTTTTTAATTTTCATAAACAAGAAATTGCTATAGGCCGTAGACAAACATGTTTCAGTAAGTTGTTTATCTTTTTATAAAAACTAACAGAAGAATCCATTTTATATAAGGGATTAAAATTTACAATAATGATTTTAGAGTAGTTAGGGAATTTGGAGAAAATTAACCCATTTTTATGTTTTCAATTAAATATAAATTGAAAATGTTTTATTAATTAATTTTAAGATATAAAATTATTATTTAAATACACATCAGTTGTTATGTTGGCAGCTGATCTTTTGTGATATACACTACATAGATGAACAATTTTAATTAATATAGTTAATAATTTTGGGACAAATTGTTCTACTTTTCAAATGTTAAAGGTTATATACCTTAAACTTTTTGTCAATCGATAAGGGACAATTAGTACCTTTTGTGTATTCGTGCTCAACACAAATAATTATGATAGAAGATTAAATTGTTGGGGTTTCGGTTCCAAAATCAAAATCGCTAACATTTTTACATTTCGAAATTAAAGTATAGGGATTTATCCTACATTGGGTTAAAGACAATGGTTTACAAGAAAAGTTATACATTGGAGTTCAAAAGGAGTCGTTTATGACTTGTATCATTAAGGTTGGATCTTTGACGGTTTCTTGTCTGCCTTTCAATGTCTAAACTACCAGGAAACAGGCATTCAATTGGTGTGGGTTTGACCTTTGTTTATCGTTCATCTTCCTTTTCATGTCTAGACAACCAGGAAACGACAAATAATTGGCGTTTATTTAAATTCTTAACCTATGAAATTGACATGCTTCTTAATTAAATGTATTCCTCAAAAACAGCTCACGTATTAATATTGTTTCATTTCTTGCCAGAGCTTAATTACTCGGAGCCATGTGCAGTGCAACTGATATATTCAAATCCGTAACTTTTTGATCTTTAATGTTGCTACTCCAACCCAAGTTTAGGACTCTGACTCTCTAAATTTATTAAACTCATGATGAATGTAGAACAAATCATATGATTTTAATTATATTATTTATAAAAGCCCAAGGAAGAGAAATGCGTGTTCACGTGGGGATGTGGCTTTGTGGGGAAGTAAAGGGCAAAGTGTAATTTTCGTGGAGGTTAGGCACTATTTTTGTTCCAGTTCCACCAACATATATGGATAGAAAACATGCCTTGGAAAGGCCAAGGAGTCCCGCGATTGGTACTCAAAAGGCAAATTGGGGTATTATCTTTGAGTGATTTTGACGCTCCTTCTATTCAAACACCAAAACCGGCATTGCTTGTGGAAAGCTTTCCCTCATCCTAAACATTACTACGAACATCCAACTGGAAATTTGTATAAAAAGAATGCTTGTTGTAAACAACATTTCAATTTTTGAGAGAACATTTCGTTCGGTTGGTATTGTTGTTATTAACTACTTATGTTCACCATCAGCTATCAATTATGTTCACCATCAGCTATCAATCCCAGGCTTTAATAATTTAGATCACACGTACCATATCAAACATGCACATCTTTCTTGCCAGCTTCTAGAATTGATTGGTGTGGGCGTTTTCAGAACTTTAGTAATCTAAACGATATCGAAATAATTCATCGTATCATTATCATTATTTTATTGTTATTGTAGCATCGTTCGGTGCTACGAAAATGATGTCGTACCACGAATCTAAATGGTGGGCACAACCACGGATCGCAAACACAATCAAGTTATTATTCTCACCTTATACTAAACGTCCCGACTTCAATTCCTTACCTTACCCATATTTTCATTTTATTAGATTTGAATTTTATATTAAAGATGTGAGTGAATAATTGATGTTAGGTGTAGCTTGAATGTAATTCGATCAATTCATGCTATTGACATGATTAGAAAGAAGAAAAGGAATGGTCCCATTAGGAGAGCCACTCAAGTTCTCTTATTTATTTTTGGTGAAATGTTTAAAGAATTTACTTAAAGGCCTCGCATCTTGGATTAAGTGATGACAAAATCTAAATTATTATTTTTGTTTTACGTATCTAAAACTAATAATTATGTTTTTTCAGAAAAGAGACAAAACGGAAACGTTTCCGTATTACAGTATTGGTGGTGGATAACTTTAAGTAGCCCCATTTCACTCAATTAAGTAGACGAGGGTTGAAGGGCCTACTACTATATAATAGTGACATATCGTTAATTAATTGCTTCAGTTTCATACCAATAATATAAATTGAGTTATACCTTAGTTTCACATTAAAATAAGATAAGAGAGAGAGGGACGGTGGATGGACGTTTGTACGGAGAGGACCCTATCTATCCCCAGCTGTGATTTACGTTTAACGACCACCGTAAACTTAGAGTGGAAGCCACGCCCATGTGTAATCTGTTCCAAGGAAGGAGGGCCTGGGGAAGATCCGACATTTCTGGGACCCACCGAACACAGGGCTTGTATTGTATCCACGTCGCAGGAGCACCTGTCCGATAGCAATATCCAATCATTTACTTCCACGCGCCACCTGACCTATACTAACGGCTTTCCCCACGTTTTAATAAGGGACGACTGCGTTACTTACGATGTCAGTAAAACGTCACCGTCTGAGCTTGGAAAATCCTAAAGCTGAAGATTCACATGAATTTTAAATTAAAATGGGGAAAGGTCTGTTCCCTGTCGTGCTCTTGCATGTCTCGCCACTTGGACTGAAATAAAAAACGCGACCTTTCCAAATTCATACCAGAAGGTGCTTTGGAATTAATTTTTTGACAAAGACCCGAAGGTTGCCTGATCTGAAGAATTCCATTCCCATCAATTCAGGAATTGAGAATTTTGAATAGCAATAGCAATAGCGAATTGCGACAGGTTAAACCGACAACCACTTATTGAGGGAGCCTCTCCTTTAGCATGCATGGCGTGATATAAAAATTGTTGACACGACGGAGGGATGGTGTAATGTAATGTCCAAGTCCAAATGAACAGGCAAGGCAACCGCCGCAATCATCTCCTAAACGGAAGAAATCGTGAAAATCATGCATCCTTCATTTTTAAAACAGACGGGGATGTTAATTGAATCCATTTACCCTAAATGGTTGCATTTGATTCAACTACCTTTTTTTTCTTCCTTCTGACTTTAGTGAAAGAAATTTTACTGAGAAAGTGATGGGCTAGATTTGAGTAACTGTAGGCCTGTAGCCCAAAATCTGCTTCTCTAGGCAGAGACAAACAACTTAGTTTGGCCTTTGAGCATTACAACTGTTTTCATTTATCAGAAAAATAAAAGGAACAAAATTACGGGGGAAATTGAGAAGTTTCGGTTTCGGTTTCAATTTTTTATTTTGATTTAATTAGTAATATTTAATCATATTTTTATTGTTAATAATTCGAAAACAACCTTTTTATGCGCCTTGCATTGGATTGTTATTATTAAAAACATTTAGTTAAAATTCATAAATAAAAAGGACAATTTCATACATTTCTATAATTTTAGCCACTTCTCAGTTTGCCCTATATTTTATCATTCATATATTTTGTACAATTACGATATATAAATGATGAAAACATTGAGTTTAAGCTCCAAATCAAACACATTTAGCAATTTATATAAATCTTAATTTAATTTATATAAATCTTCGATTTCACATTTTTGGTACAAAAGTTTTTAAATATAAAATTAGATGGTTCTATTTGTGTAGAAAATATTAATTAAAAGTCCAATTATTTATTAGTATTCATTATAACGTCGGAATCATAATTATTTATGTTGTTATGTAGATGTGTGTATTAAGTTAGTAGAACATGAGCAGGGATAACGTGAGAGGATTACATTCACTCAAACGAAACGGGAGAAGTTGGGGCAAAGAACAGCTTGAGGGGATAGATTTTGAAGAGTTTAAATCTGGAGACGCTGTCACAATAATGACAAGCTTGGACTGGCTTTCATTATTGCGATTTCATTCTCATTCCATGACGGAAATTTCCTCCTCCTTCTTGTCGCAGTTATGGACCGGAAACCCTTTTCAAGCCAGTGGAAGCGAGCCTGTTCACAAGAGCCAGTGCATTGCTCGATAAATAAGTGGCTCTTAGAACCCGATTTCGTAGGATTTTCAGCTGTCTGCTCCTTCGACTCTGGATGCCATTCAAGCAAGTGTCTTGGTCGGTAAGTACAGCGCTTAACCATGTATCTACATCCTCAATTTGATCAGCGAACTTTGAAGGGTCCAAGTTCCTGAGCACGCCAAGGGATTTATGAAGGTCATCTATGGCGTCTTGGAACAGCTCGACACAATCTGAAAGAGCCAGCTTGTCTCTGCCTTTCATTGCTTTGCGCGTCTGCAACTTGTACAGGTACTGACTGGTGCTCTTGACCACGCCGAGTGTGATCGAGACCCCAGCCCGAGCCCACTTGCTGGGGTTTCTTTTAGCGGTGTGCGAAAATGACGAGAGTGAGTGGACGCAGAGATCCTGATACCTAGTTACGCTGCAAGCTTCTCGAACATAAGTTTCTCCGTTGTCGGAGACACTGAAAGTAGCATCTGGTAGGCAGGAAAGGAATAACAAAACAGAGAAAATGCTGACAGCTTGCATCACTGTGTTTGGTTTCAGAAGGATTACTTATGGATAGTTTTTGTACATCAAAGATTGCGGAAGTTAGAGGATGTGAGCTGGTTTTCTTTGTGAATTTTGAGGCATGCTTTAAAGGGAATGGTTTAATTAATAAGAGGTCTTTTTGGTAGAAAAGCAAGTGGCTGGTGAAGAGCAATAAAGGTCTTGAGAGGGGAAGTTGCGAGCTGAATATTTAGGTTATCGAATGGTGAAAAACACGTGAACAGGTGAGCTTCTCATGAATTTGCGATTTTTGGAAGATAAGATTGGTGTAATGAATATCTAGGAAATTTTGCTACGCATAGGAAATCAGATAAGACCATCGAAACTTTCCCCGTTAAAGTGAAAGCATGGGGGATTCATACTAGGAAGAGAAATACTAATTGAACTAAACTATTATCTTCACTTGGCTTCACATTATCATCCAAATTCTCACTAGACACGAAACGAATTATTAATAACAACTGTTGAACAGTACAGGATTCAGGGAAGCTCGTATAATATGTTGACTGGAGAATGGGCTGTACATGAGAAGCTTTAATAGTTTTCTGTGTCAGGTGACCAAACTTAACAGTCAGGGTTAGCACAGCATAGTTGCTTTGAAAAGATGGAGTTCACATGGTTATGTGTTTCTGTTAAAAAGGATACTAAATTCACATGTCCACATGAATCTAATAAATATGTGGATTGGAATAAATCACCTGATTCTACCAATTTTGCTATACTACCTTAGGTTCCATGCCTGCTTTCGTCTGTTTTCAACGATTAGATTTAATGCAAGCCTACCTAAATTTTCCTACTTTTTTATTTGGTTTGATCTCTTTTGTTTTCAAATTACATGTTTAAGCTCATGATATTAATCCAGGCGTAAAATAGTTAAAGAGATTCTTATAAAAGAATTTCTACAATTCAGATTTTGAGTAAATATTTTTTATTTTGATACATGATAATAGAGATAATTTCTCACACATTATTTGCTCTTTAATTCTGCCCTATTGTTATTTTTAAGTCTATAAAAAATATTTTTTATTGCTACAATGATAGGATATAAATTTCACTTTTCCACCAATCAACATCTCAAGTAAACATCAATAAACTGACTTGCTTGACACCACTCCCTCAATGTGACTGTGGAGCAAGGAAGCATATCACATACTTAGAGTCCAATAGCAAGCTATAATCAAATTCTAGTTATGGATCCATTGTTTAGTATAAATAAGGTATATTCAATGGCGTCGTGGATTGAGAAATAAAAAAATTAAATGCAAGTTTCACAAATATGAAGAGTGCAATAATGATTAAAGCACAAGGAGGTAAAAAGGAAGGAACAAGAGCAAGTAGAGGTACGATAAAGAAGAGAGAATCTATTGACAAATCAAAATTGCTTTGTGACTATTGCAATATGAACAATCACACAAGGGTACACCCAATTCCATAATGGTGAAAGGAGTTGAAGGAGAAAGCGAAAAAGGAAAAAGAGTCAATTATGAATATGGTTAATGATGTAGATGAAGTGAATGGAGTTACATTAGATAGGGATTAGAAGTTTAACATGTCAATTATGATACAGATTGACAAATTCTTCAAGGACAAAGAGAATGCAGAAGCTCAAAGACATGCAATTAATTTTCCACTTTGAAGATTTTGTAGGTATTGCCCTTAAACAAATTCTTAGTTCTCTTGAATTAATTGAATTTAGTTCTTATATAGTTGATACATGAGCCTCTAACTATATATGCATAGACTTGAAATTGATGAAAAACCATTTTTCACACTTTTCCACTTACCTGATGGATCTATGTTGAAGTGGCAAGCCTTACTATTTATAACTCTCAAAATACCACAAGTGCACGGGTCTAAGCTTAGAAGTTGAGATGTCGATCCCACGAGGAATTAGTGAACTAATTGAATCCTAACTTTGTCTAAGGCTGTAAAAATAGGATTTAAATGAAAATAAAGATAAACAAAAAATTAAATATTCAAGTAGGAGTTGAATGAACATAAATTTCCGAAATTAACAAAAGTAAATCAAAATGGAGCACAACCACTTAAGAGTTGAGATATCACAACAAGACAAGGTCAAAGAATTATGAGAAGGGGTATTTATCCTATAATCAAAAGCTAACATGTTTACTTTTGAGTTAACTCAGTATAGGTCCTAGACTTTTGAAAGGTAGATTATTCTCTCTCGAGTTATAATCATTAAATCATAAATTATAAACCCTAATTGAATTATGAAATTTGCAATCTCTCAATTAACAAAAAGCCCACACATCTAATTAGATCTTAAGCCCTCTAATAGACTATCGGGTTCGCATACGAGATCTTTCTTCGTATAAATTACCGATTTGATTATTTGCGTGATCTATTAGATTGCTATTGTTTAGCTCTCATTACCCAATCTAATCGTTTTGCTATCGGTTCACTCTCTCGATTTGTTACCAAAGCATACAAATACAACAAATAATCACAATACCCAAAGTATTAACATCAAAAGAAATGACATTAATATTGATTCAAGAACAAATCCCTAAAGGGGTTTAGAACATCATTAACAACATGTTCAACATTCGTAAACCCAAGTCACACATCAAGATGAAGTAAATAAACAAAAGAAAGTAGGAAAGAACTTGAAATGGATGAGTTGGAGTAGTTGGATAGCAACTGTAGATGCAGATGCTCCTTTCCCTTTCTCCCCTTCTCTCCTTCTTCTCTCTCCCTTGTGTTCTCTCTCAAGTGGCAAATGGAGGCATAAAAAATTAGGGTTCTTTACACTCTCTGTAGTCTTTTCTGTTTAAGGTAAAATCTAGGTTTTACCCGACCCAAAAACTCCAAAATAACCTCGTAAAGTTGAGTTTTCAAAGTTAATCCGCATTTATTGTTACGTAGATGACAACCGTGGCATCCCAAGCCATGATTGTGGCTTGTCAATTTTTCTTCTGCATTAACGTGGGCCTGGATCTTCCACTAGGCTTCCTCCAAATCTTCTTTGTTCTTCGATATCTTATCTCAAACACTAACAAACACATCAAGGCACCTCAAATATACAAAATTTAAGCTCAATAGCATACTTTAACGCACAAAACGCTCAAAACAAAAATCTCTAACTAAATAACACAATCCTAACCTAAACATGCACTAATCATTCAATTTAGCAACTAAACACACACTAAACTACCCATTAAAACGTTATGCAATCTACCACTATTAATATCCCCATAATTAAACTTTTGCTTGTCCTCAATCAAAGACAAAACAAGCAAAACACACACAACAAACACAATTAACAACAGAACACACACATATGCAATAATGGGTCAATGACATTAAACTTCACGGAACAAATTTAACTACAAACATGATCTTTCAAGTTGTTCTCACTTATTAATTTGTGAAATATGTGTCCAAGTACTTCGAACTAAATATACATACTAATCAAGACCTTAGTGTTAAACTCATTCACTACTATCACTTACAATGACATATTGATAATTATTCGGTCAATCAAAATTGTAACTATCTGTAAGCAGCTTTTTTTATAAGAAATCATGTTGTTTATAAGATTAGTAGGATTTACTAAACATCAAACTGTTTTTTAAATTTTATTAGCATAAACCTAGTATTTTGATGTGAAGGCAAACATCTGTGATGAATGTCCCCCAGTTACTCAACTAGGTCATGTTTTTTTTAAGTGGTTTTGTTAGAATGACATTATAGCCTTTTAACGTGGAGGTAAACATTTGTGATAAATGTCCTCCAGTTATTCAGCTACACCATATTCTCAACTGGCTACTAGCTCTATTTATAACTCGATTTGTTTCAAAAAGGGCTAGCGGAATAGTTATTTGTTTAAGAATTACACAACTTTTTTTTTGTATATTTTCTTGCCTATCTCATTTCTTAAGCTAATCATTCTCATGAAAGATACTAACTACGCTACTTATTCGATTGACCTAAAATTATAAATGAATGTGGTAAATTCCTAGAGTGAATGAACCAATATCATATCCTAATTAACATGTATATTTAGCCGAAACAACCTAGAACATTAATTTCTCAAGCTAATAAATCTTTATAACCTAAAAGACTACTTTCAAAGCTAAATCGATTATGTTAAGTCCTAACCATTGAGACATTCACACGAATCATATCATGCAAATCTAAACAAAACTAACATATAATATGCAAAATTCACACTCAAAATAAAAATATAATACACATAACGCAACTCTCCCCACACTTGGACAACACATTGTCCTCAATGTGAGAAGGAAAAATAACATACAAAATGGGAATCAAAATAAAATAATACGAAAACATAAGAACAAAATAAAGACATAAATAAAAAGATAAGGGTTAGAGCATAAGAACCTATCATAGCAATTGAGGTGGTGATGGCGATGGTGTTGGAGACCAAATGCACTTGGCACCCAAGATTGTTGCCTTATCTTATAATTGCTTTAAAAAGAATAAGAGAGTTAGAAATCCAAACCATTCCAAATCATTAAAAACATATTTTTAAAATGTAAAACAAATTTAACTATGCAACAATTTCAATCTAACTATCAAACGTTCTAAGTTATGGTCATTAACTTGACCTTGTATCTTTTGGAACTCAGTCGGGATCAATTATGAATGGCTTGCTTCCACCTGTATTGTTCAATTTTAGCTTTGTAGCTTGTAAATAACCTACATGTTGGAAGATAATCAAAAGGACAACAATGATAAAATTAAGAAAATTAATTAAGTTCGATAAAATTGAGAAAATTAATTAAGTTAAGTAATATCCTTTTTACTAACAAATTGTCAATAAAATAGGAAATAATGAAATCCCATAAATCTTCAGTCAAATTAAACAGTTTATGTTTTAAGACGGTGAATTACTCATCTTCTTCTGCAATCATCATTGTCCACTCTTTTGCTTCAGCTTTTAAAACATGAACTTCTAAATATTCCTCAAATTCTATATCCATCGTCACCTGTTCCTTATAGCTTACTTTTTTAAAGCAGCCCTTCTCTTGAGCTTTAATATACTCAACCATTATATCTACTTTCATACAAGAGCTACTTTCTTTCAAATTGTTCAAGTCTTTGTTTATAATAGACTCCACATGCTCATCACCAATTTGAAGGAGCACTTTGCCTTCATAAACATCTATCAATGCTTTTCCAATGCTCATGAATGGTCTTCCAAGAATTAATGGATAGTTCTTATCCTCTTTGAAATCTAATATGAAGAAATCTACAGGAATAATGAACTTGTCTGCCTTTACCATAAAATCTTCCACAACACCAAATGGTTTCTTTATGGATCGATCTGCCAACTGAATAAGCATCAAAGTTGGTTTCACATTGCAGAGCTCCAATTTTCTAAAGGTCGACAAAGGCATAAGGTTTTTACTTGCACCTAAGTCACATAAACATTTTGCAAATTCTAACTCACCAACTACGCAGGATTTTATAAAGCTTCCAGAATCCTTCAACTTAGAAGGCACGTGATTAGTGATAATAGAGTTATATCTTTCATTTAGTGTTACCATTTGATTCTCTTCCCAAGCCTACTTCTTTGTTAACATGTCCTTCAAGAATTTGGCATATTTAGGCATATGTTCAAATGCCTCAACAACAAATAGATTAATTTGCAAAGTCTTTAATTTCTCCACGAACTTTGCAAATTGTGAATCTGACTTGTTCTTTTGTAATCATTGAGATGGGATTTTGGGTGGATATAGCGGAGGGGCAACATAAGGAGGATACCCACTCGTGTCTATGTCTTTCTTCTTTTTTACTGGGTGGTGTGCATCTTGTGTCTCTACTGTTTGCTTAAATTCCTTCCCACTTTTAAGTGTGATTACTTTGAGTTGCTCCCTTGGGTTTGCTTCATTATTGCTTTGAGAGATTCCCCACACTTCTTATAGATAATGAATTTGTCAATTAACTTATTTTACTTGCTTGAATTTATCTTCAAGTCTCTTATGAGCTTCATCCATGTTCATAAGCTTGTTCAAGATTTTATCCAACTTAGAGTCTGTAGAAACAGGTTTTCCTGTTGGAATTCATGTGGCTCTTGAGGTCGCAATTGACCTGCTGCATTGTTTGACTAAGAAAATTTTGGTTGGTTTTTTCACTCAAGATAGTAATTGTTAGAATAAGTGTTGTTTCCTCATTCTTGACCAAATTGTGTGTCCATGTAGTTGAATTGCTCAATCTTGTCATTTTTCATTGAAAAACAATTAGCGATAAAATGGTTATTTTCTTGCATAATTCACATCTATGTTGAATTGCTTTGATAAGAGTTGATGAAGAGGCTTATATGCTGTCAAGTTGTCTTGTCAAATTGTCAATCTCAACTTGCATTTTTGTTATTGAATCGATAGTAATGACTCTGTTATGATCTAAGAAAGTTAACTTCTTCCTACTTCTGTCTGACGAACAAAAACACTTGTTACTTGCCATCTCCTCCAACAATTCCTTCAACTGTCTTCCGCATAAGAGATCCTCCAGAAGCTGCATCTATGGTACCTCTTGTGGGTGGATTGACTCCATAATAGAATGTTTCCAAAAGAAATTCCTTCCGTAGATTATAGTGAGGACATCTCCTTTGCAAGTCCTTGTAACACTCCCAAGCTTCTTATAATAACTACCCGTTGTTTTCTTGGAAATTTACAATTTCCTTTGTTAACCTTGTCATCTTTGTCAAAGGGAAGTAGCTATCCAAAAATGAACGCACCAACTGGTCCCAATTTGTGACCTTTTTGGGTTTTAAAGAATGATACCATATCTTAGATTGATCTCATAATGTGAAGAGAAAGAGCCTCATCCTAGCAACGTCTTCCAACATCCTTTGATTTCGGAAAGTATCATATATTTCTAAAAAATTCACCAAATGAGTGTTAGGATCCTTATTAGTTAACCCGTAAGATTGCACATTGGTTTGCAGCATGTTCAACAAAGCTGGCTTAATCTTAAATGAGGCTGCTTACACCAGTAGTCAAGTGATGCATTGGTTTGTAGCATTAAATCTCGATCTCAGGAAATCAATCAAAGTTCACTGCTGGTCTCTTTCATTGTATTCTTCTGCCATTGTTTCTTTAATTTCTTCTTTTTGACATCATATTCTTTGGATTGCTCCTTCCAATTGGGTGCTGTCAAGTGTTAGAGTTTCGATGATCCTGCTTAAACTCTGAGTGACTCATGTTCATGCAATTGGACAAATATAAGAGAGGCGAAAATTCCTTAAACTAAAAGAATTTAACTAATCCTAACTAATTCTCTGACAACAACACTAAAAACTTGTTGGAGTGGTAAACTTTACTATTTATAGCCCTCAAAATATTGCAATTGTATGGGTCATAAACGTAATAGTTGAGGTGTCGATCCTACGAGAAATTAGTGAACTAATTGAATCTTAACTTTGTCTAAGGTTGCAAAAACGTAATTTAAATGAAAATAAAGATAAACAGAAAATTAAACTATCAAGTAAGAGTTAAATGAAAATAAAATTTTGAAATTATCAAAAATATATCAGAATAGAGCACAATCACTTAACAATTAAGATATTGCAATACGACAAGAACAAAGAATTATGAGAAGGGAGATTTATCCTATCATCAAATGCTCACATGATTACTTTTGAGTTAACTCGGTATCAGTCTTAGACATTTGAAGGGTAGATTATTCTCTCTCGAGTTAAAATCATTAAACCCTAAATCATACACTCTAATTGAATTATGGAATTTGCAATCTCTCAATTAACAAAAAGCCCACATATCCAATTAGATCTTAAGCCCTCTAATAGAGTATCGAGTTCTCATACGAGATCTCTCTTCGTATAAATTACCGATTTAATTATTTACGTGATCAAGATTGTTTAACTCTCATTACCTAATCTAATCATTTTGCTATCGATTCACTCTTTCAATTTATTACTAAAGCATGCAAATATAACAAATAATCACAATACCTAATGTATTAACACCAAAAGAAATCACATTAACATTGATTTAAGAATAAATCGCTAAAGGAGTTTAAAACATCATTAATAACATGTTCAACATTCTCAAACCTTAGTCATACATCAAGATGAAGTAAATAAACAAGCGAAAGTAGGAAAGAACTTAAAATGGCTGAGTTGGAGTGGTTGGACAACAACTGCAGATGCTCCTGTCCCCTTCTCTCCTTCTTCTCTCTTCCTTGTGTTCTCTCTCAAGTTGCAAATGGAGACATGAAAAATTAAGGTTCTTTGCCCTCTTTGTAGTTTTTCTATTTAGGGTAAAATCTAGGTTTTACTCGGGCCCAAAAGTCTGAAATAGAGTTTTCGAAGCTAATCCACGTTTGTTATTATGCAGGCTACCACTGTGGCTTGTCAATTTTGCTTCTGTCATGATCATAGGCCTGGATCTTCCATCAGGCTTCTTCCAAATCTTCTTTATGCTGCGATATGTAATCTCAAACATTAACAAATACATCAAGACATCTTAAATACACAAAATTTAAGCTCAATATCATGCTCTAACCTATAAAACACTCGAAACACAAATATCTGACTAAATAACACAATCCTAACCTAAATATACTATGATCATTCAATTTAACATCTAAACACGTACTATACTACCTACAAAAACATTATGCAATCTACCACTATCAATCTACAAAGCTTATTCATCACATAGATAATGTTTAATTGAGTAATCAATTAGCCCTGACTAATTCCCTATATATAAATTTTTTCAAGTTTAATCTCCTATTTGTTAATAAGCTCACCATTGTTGCTCGTAAAATTTGATTTCTATCATATTCTTTTGCATAATACAAGACCTAATAATTGAATAAGTGCTTGTAGTAGGAAAGGTGGTAGGAAGTTTATATATTATTGATTCAAGTTCTTATCACCCAAAAACTATTAAATAATATACCTTCACTTTGTATACAAACCTCTATGTCAACTTTGTAAATACCACCAATCCTTAACACCAACGACTAGGTTGTCCCTTTATAAATGTAATGAAACATTTAATTATAATAACGGATTAAATTATTGAAACTGATTCTCCATATAATATATGTCATCTATCCAAGTACAGTAGGTTACTTTTTCAAAGCAATTCTATTTTTGAGCTTATTCATGTTGATCTATAAGGACTTTATACGTATGTTTTAATCAATGGAGGTCATTATTTTTTAACTATAGCAAAAAACTTTAGCAAAAGTATATGAAATTTTCTTCTAAAAAACAACAAACTACTTAAAACCATCAACAACTTCTTTAACTTGATAAAAAATAAATTCCATATGTCTGTTAAGGTCATTAAAATATAAAATAGAACATAAATCACTAATACTTCTTGTCAAAACTTGTTGTCAAATCTTGGTATTATTCATTAGAGAATTTGTGTATATACTCCCCAACATATAGGTTATTAAGAGAAGCATAGACATTGCAAGTTACTAGAGTTATGATAAAATTTATTTGTTAAATTCTACGGTGAAGTCATTCTTATGACTACATACCTCATTAATAAGCTACCTTTCTCTTCTCTCTCTTAAAGAAAACCTTACAATATCCTCTTCCATAAAGAACCAAATTATTCTTCTTTTAGAACCTTTAGTTGTCTTTGTTCAACTATTATTCCTTACAAGGGCATATTTGAACCTAAAGCTTTTGAAGCCATATTTGTTGGCTACTATGTTGGATATAAGACATATAAATTGTATGATGTAGAATCTACAAAGATTGTTGCTTCTAAAGATGTTATATTCTATGAACACATTTTTTGTTATCAAACAATTATAAAAAGTGATCAATTTACTCCTTTTTACTCATGACTTTTTCATGTACAATTATGCTTATAATTTATATACTGTAACTAAATTCTATTGAAATTCCTTCCTTAACTTGACCAAAACCTTGATGATACTATTCCACCTAAGTCTCTACCACATAAAATTATTTATATAAAAACCTATTAACTTTGAGATTCCAAGTCAAATACCCACCCAACCTATAAATAAATTCTACTAGAAAAAGTAATGCAACAAAATACCAACCCTAATTGATACAAGATTTTGTCTTAAATAATGTAAAATCAATCTAACCTTCAACTTCTGCTGTGAGCAAACATCAATCATCACCCCAAACTCCACATATTTATACATACATTGCATCACTCAATATGCATGTGTGTGTGTGCGCGCATGTGAATTTGGCTCTTCAATACTCGACATATTATCAAAAAAACACACACATACACTTCAATACTAGCTTTAGAAGAGAATTAGACATGGGAGTTAACTGAATTGCCTCTTGGAAAAAAATCCATATAATGTAAATGGGTGTACAAAGTCAAGCATAAATATGATTTCAATGTGGACAAATATAAGGCACGATTGGTGGAAAAAGTCTATAATCAAGTTGAAGGAGAAAATGATCACAATAGTTTTCATCCGTAGCTAAAATGATGATTGTTAGAAAATTCTTAGCCAGTACAATAGCCAAGGTAGGACATCTTCATCAATTAGATACAAACAATTCTTTATTACATGGTTATTTAGATGAAGAAGTTTATATGACGCTGCCACAAGGTTATAATAAAGCAACACTTGGTCAAGTTTGTAAATTGAAGAGATCATTCTATTGTTTCAAACAAGCTTTAGATAATGGAACTAGGAATTTACTTATTAATTGCATTAATATGGATTTGCCTTTGGCTTATGAAAATTGTTTGTTTGTCAAAGGAAATGATCATAATTTGTTGGCATTGATTATCTATATAAATTGTGTTTTACTTGTATATGTATCAAAATATGATATTATTGATACAAAGAAGTTCATCAAGAATTCACAATAAAAATTTAGGACCAGCTAAATATTTTATGGATTTGAAACTATTTAGATCAACTAAAAGAATGTAAATTAGTCAGAGAAAATATGCACTATATTCTCTAGCAAATGTGGGACCCACATACATAAAAGTTAAATTAAATTCTCTTCCTAAAATTCAAAAATTCAATTTTGATGATGCTCCTCCACTTTAAGAACTAGATAAATATATAAGATTAGTTTGAGTACTTGGAATTCATTAGAGCTAACATTACAGACTTGGAAAACAGTTGAGTCAATTCGTTCATTCCCCTATTAAACGTCTTTAGAAAGTAGTTATCCATGTGCTTAAATACCTTAAAGGTTGTCTTTCAAATAGATTTTTCTTCTTTGTTTCATCCTCATTCAGTCTTACTGCTTATTATGATACATATTGGGCAACTTGTCCATTTACAAGAAGGTCGCTTACAGACTATTGTATTTTTTTTTTCTGAGTTCTACTTTAGTTTTCTTAAAAAACTAAGAAACAACTTGCAGTCTCAAAATCATTTGTTGAAGCTAAATATATGAGCATAGGAGTTACATTTTGTGAGTTTTTGTGGCTTACCTATATTTTATAAGATTTGGAAATTCCAATTTCCTTTCCTATATCTCTCTATTGTGATAATCAACAAAATTATATATTACATCTAATTCAGTATTTCATTAAAAAACTAAACAATTATATATTAAGGCTGGTTTCATTCATCCTTAGTGTGTTTCTTCCAAAAATCAATTAGTTAAGCTTTTAACTAATTCTCATTAATACTACACCATTACATATTGTATTATTCAAGTTGAGGTTATGTGATTGGCACCAAGCTCCAACTCGAGGGGGATGAAGAATATATAAATTAACAATTACTAAATGATGCTAGAAGAAGTTAGAAAAAGATATGTGTTGGGAGCTGAAGCTTAAAAGAAGTGAAGTGCTAGGAGCTGGAGTTGAGTTATGTCGTGTATTTTTATATTAGTTATAGTTAGTAAAAAGTTGTTTGGCTTAGTGGTTTTATGTTATACATATAAGAAGTATGCAATTTATTTTAAAGTTTGGATCTGTAAATAGCTAGTTGATGTATAAAAATCAATTGGAATTAATGAAGTTCTAGACTTTGTACAAGATGATTAAGATTGCCTCAGTTAAAAATAAATTACAAAATTACAAAAATTCCAATTACTAATAATGTGCAGGTACTATGATATCGAACACCTAATTTGCATTCCAAAATACCTTTAATATTATAGTATGAAAAAGATAAATAATTATATTTAATATTTCTTGAATAAGTTACAAGGAAATATACATAGGAAAGGATCCTTAGATTATCTGCCAGAATTAGGGGATATACATAATCATGCAACTAATTCTAAGATATAAATAAGTACACAATCAATTAATCAAATAACTATTTAATAATTATTTTCTATTAAAAGTGCATAAAGACCATTACTCCCCCTCATGGTGGTGAATGAATGTGTTTCATTCCCAACTTACTAATAAAGTCTTCAAAGGTTGTACAAGGTAATCCTTTTGTCAAAACATAAACTATTTGCTCCTTTGATGAGATGAAGGGGATGCATACCAGGCCACTGTCTAATTTTTCTTTTATAAAATGTCTGTAAAATTTCATATGTTTAGTTCGATCATGCTGAATAGGGTTATTTATCATAGTATAATTTCATTAGACCTTCCCATATAATTTTAAGTAGTCAAAAACTATTTTTAACTGAAACAACTTGCAAACCCCTAATGCCATAGATCTGAAATATGATCTTGGCATAACATTATGTTTTTTGTTGTTCTATAAAACAATATTTCGTCTCACAAAATACAGTATTCTAAAGTTGATCTTTATCCACTAAGGAAATTACATAATTTGCATTTGTGTAGGCTTCTATTGTAATATTTTCTCCTCTTTTAAATAAAATTCCTCTTCCCAAACTACCTTTTAGATATTGCAGAATTCTGTATACAACCTTAAGATGTACTTCTTTAGGGTTTTGCATAAATTGGCTTACCACACTTACTGAAAGGGTAATGTCTATTCATGTATGTGTTAAGTATATTAATTTTCTAACCAACCTCTGATAGGCTCCTTTATCTACTACTTGATCCTAAAGTGCATCACTTAACCCAGGATTGGACTTAATTGAAGTAGCCGTTGGCTTGAATCTTAACCTTCTTGTCTCTTTTAACAAAGCTAACATATATTTTGTGGTGAAATGAATATTCCTTGGCTTAAAGGTACAACCTCAATTTCTAAAAAACATTTTAACTTTCCCATCTTTTTAATATCAAATTCTTAAAATATTTTTTCTTCAAAAGTAGCATCTCTTCTTCATCATTTTAAGTGACTATGATGTCATCCACATACACCAATAGCATTGTTATTCCCTGTGTCTTTAAATGTTTGATAAATAGGGTATGGTCTCTATTGCTTTGCTTATACCTCATAAATCTTCCAAATCATGCTCTTGATGATTGATTTAGTTCATAAAGGGTCCTTTTCAATTTGCATGCCATTCCATTTGAGATTCAAAGGCAAGTGGAACTTTCATGTATATTTGTTCTTCCAATTCTCCATGGAAGAAGGTGTTTTTAACCACATATTGATGTAGCTTCTAGCCAAAGTTGGTAGCTAGTAACAATAAAATCATGACAATATTCATTTTTGCTACTAGTGCAATTGTTTCTAGGTAATCTATCTCGTAGGTTTGGGTATTAAACCTTTGGCAACTAACTTGACCTTATATCTTGCAACAGTCGTATCATCTCTATACTTACTGTGAATATACACATGCATCTAACCAATTTTTTAATCTTCGGGCAGTTCCATCAACTCTTAAGTTTTATTTATTTTTTGTGTGCATCCATCTCACTTTTCATGACATTTCTGATCTCCTAATGCCTCAGCCATATTTTTCTGGAATGAGAATGATATGAAGATTTTTAAGAAAGGTTTGGTGTTTTTTGAATAGGTTTTGATATGTCATAAACATATATAATAGGTGTTGTGTGAAGGTTCTAGTACCTTTTTTGAAGGTGATAGGTAGATTTAAATAACTAAGTTCAACTTATGGGTCAAGGTTAAGCTTGTCATCAATATGTTGATCAAGTTTGAAAAAACTTGTGGTAGGCTTAATTAGTTATAGGCAATGTCATCTTCAGCCAATCTGGTAAGTTTATGCTATTGCTTATACTAACATTTACTTTGTGGATATGCACAAATAAAACCAATCAAAATTGTCTTAGAGAGTTATCACTGAATTATGACTACATTTCATTTTGATCAACTTTTGGGGTTTACTTGATTATTTGCACAGGACAGTACAGAAGATAATGAGAATGACGATAAAGAAGAGGAAGATCGGGAGGAACATAGCAACGAGAAAGATAGTCTCAACGATGATTTAACCCTTAGTATTAAAACATAAAAAAGGATGAGCCTTCTAGCAACCGATAATAGTACTCTTTTATGACTGAAAGATCGTAAATTCAAGTCATGCAAATAACTTCTTTATAAAATATAAAGAGAAGATTACGTATAATTGATGACCCTTTCTTGACTCTCACAAAGCGAGAAGCCTTATGCCCTTAGACAACACTTTATTAGACATACATTTTCTTGATAATGACACTTTATCAAAGAGTAATAAAGAAGATATGCAGACAGAAGTTAAATATTGCGAGATAAAAGGAGCTGTAGGATATTGTAAAGAGAACCATTCTCAAAGCTCCAGTCATGTTGTAACCATTCTTCAACAAAATAGATTTTGTTCCCAGTCATGGTGGAGCCACTATTGATTCATACTATTGAAAATCACCAACTTTTTTCATCCCGGGAGCATGTTATATTGATAGAATCATGCTGTCTTCGTTGTTCCATGCTTAAACGGGAGAACATTTATCAATATTCAATATTGCCGGTATCAAAGTTTTTGAGAGACAAAGTACTTTCTTGAACGGTTTTAACACATCAAACAGAACTAAACTAGTAGTTTTGCGTAAAGAAACAATTAGGCAGCTATCTAGTTGTGAACAAGGCTGCTACAGTAAATAGTAACAAAGAAAATCTTGTGCAAAGCACTGGCAATAGAATTTGAAATATGTTCATAATCCATCTCACAAGCTGTTACGAGAATCAATTATTCATTGCATAACTCCAGAGTTCCTCTCATTTGGGGAGATTTTCGAAGAATCTCTTCAGATGGTATCTCAAATGTTGCTCCAGCATGTTCGTTACCGGGCTTAACCTCTGCGCCAGTCAGTATCAGCATTCACGATTAAGTTTGCATTACAGAAATTTGGCTAATCACACATAAATGCTTATAGGAAATATTAGAGACCACCGTTATCCCCATGTATTATCAACTAAAAGGCAACAATTCTAGAGCCTAATTATCAGAAATTTCTATTTAAACAGGTTTAAGGAACATTAATGATACTATCAATCTGAATCGACACGCCTACAAAGTGCCATCAAGAAGTGCCCAACGAGCGCATCATGAGGGGTGCGACTAGTCGGTAGCTAGACGCGAGCATAAAAACAAGCAGAAAAGAGAAGGGGTTGATACGCGAATGTCAAATTACCGTAGCCTCCGCGTTCATTGGGTTTGGCTTGGACGATCGTGGTGGATATGAAATGGGTGGCTTCACGTGCCTGTTCCAACAGCCTTTGGATGTCGCTGGCGGAGGTCACATGACGGTTCTCCTCGAACCTCTTCCTAATCTCGCGTGCTGATGCCTTGAGCATCAAATCGTCGCCGGAGAAGGATTTGTGGGTGGCTCTTATCAGCGCTCTGTATGCGCTTAATGCTTCTCCTCTCATCATCCGTCTTCCTCTCAAAGCCGCAAGATGCAGCGCAACACTTGTACAAATAAAAGGGGACTGGCTAAACTACGTCGTTTCTGGCAAAGAAAGTCGCTTCCCTGACCTGCTCCCTTCTTTTGTTTTTTTGAAGCTCCAATCAACTTTTATCAATTTGAGGTATCCATTTTCTTAAGAGAATAGAGTGGAGAAATGGAAACGGCAGTAAGAACCGTGTATATTGTTTATGGTCCGTCCATCAAGACAAGAGTGCAAACAAAAATACCACCATAATACGCAGGAGCAAAAGAAATTAACAGCCGTAGTTGTACAATCTCAAGGTTAAAAAGTTGAAAAATGAGAGCCATGAATCCCGTCAAAGTGAATGAGAAAAATATAATGTTGAGAAGTGACAACTTATTCAACGATTCTGCAATCATGCTTCTTGCGGCGGCATCTGTGAATATGATGGGCTTTTTTATCAGAGAAGCTGTTCTCTCCAACACTGACACCGTCCACAGTAGAATCTGTATCTGCTCCTGGAAATGGGGTAACGCCATCAGTATGCATTCTAAATGAATGGTCTTTGGCAGATTAGGATGGGTATGCAGTACCATTAGTTTATTCGCAAAGATATTTCTGTCTCAATCCTTTTGAAATGATCACTCTTCTATATCAAAAACCAAACTGATTTCTAATCAACAGAGATAAGGAAGGCAGATCTTGTTTTCTTTCAAGAGTGTTATTTCACACACACACACACAAATGATGCTGCTTCCAATCCAAAATCTAGACTGCTATATATGTAGAACACCAACTTTTTAGAGCCCAAAACAAAAGAAGAGGGAAGGGAAAAGAATTAACCTCCATAATGATTGCCCCAAAACAACAATCTCGAATCATCCTCCTCTTCCTCAACCTCATCACCATACCCAAATTCCGCATCTCCTCTATACCCAGGTTCACTTCCGTAACCAGATTCGTTCCCTTGAGGATCAAAATTACAAAACTGCCCACACCCGACCATATAATCTCTCTCCCTATAATTCTTGGCTTCACTCACATCCGTCGCCCAATTCGCATCCCCATTCCCAAACAGCTCCCCACTCGAGTCCGTCCCCATCGCCACCGGGAAATCGGAACACGTCCCGGGAGCAGCCGAAGCCCCAACGGAGCTCCGGCCAGAAACGGAGCGGGATCCTGGGCGGCGGCGGCGTTTGCGGTCCAAGAGCCTGAAGCTGGGTCTCTTGTAGGTGGTGGGGGGCTTATCGTCGTCGAGAAGGGAGAGCTTTGACATGTCTATGAAGTCGATGGAGAAGGAGGTTTTGCGATTGGAGAGACATGGGCGCTTGGTCAGAGAGTGGGAGTGAAGAAGAGTGGTACTGGTAGCGGTAGCTGTTGTTTGATGGGGTTTCGGAGGATCGGACTCTAGGGATTGGATATCGAATGGTCTCCATGTGTTGAGATGGAGAGTGCATGAGTCGATTGAGTGGCGGGAATCTAGGGTTTTGTTAGGCATCATGAGAACGATTGTCGGAAACCCAACATGGGTTTGTTCTTGAAGTTCTGGTGTCGTTTCAATAGCTTACATTGTTTAATTTGCAGTTAAAATAGGGAGGCAATTAATGTACGGACTTTGAGTGAATAGGTCGTACATAAATGAAGAACAGGGAAAAGATACGGAGAGAGAGAGAGAGTGAGATTGGCGGAGGTAGAGCCTTCCGAGCCAAAACACTTAACACCCGGCAATCTGAAAAAATGAGGGTCTATTTGTGTAACAACGAGTCCTATATAAATAAAATTGGTAAACAATTTTTGAGAGAGAGGATAAAAATGAGCGCAAGGTCTCACTCTGCCCCACTCGTTTTGTTTGTTTATGACTTTATTTATGATAACGTGGATACACTTAAAAAACAGTAATAAGTTGCAACAACTTTTGCAGTCTCAACCACAAGACACTGTGCCAGAAGAAGAAGAACACGCCTAGATGATCCAAATTATCAAAATGATCCTCGGCTCGGCGACACGAGTTGATTTTGTTAAAAAAGCTGCATAAGATATCCTATAAAATCAAATTGCACTAGGATCCAGTGTTTTACGAATAACTTAAGAGAACATGAATATATTCCCCTCAAAAAACTAATTTCCAATTCAAAAACCACTGGGCACGAGGGATTAGGGTGATTCAATATAAATCTAACGCAGAACCAAGTGAGGTTATTTCCTCGATTCCTTGGATATCATGCAGGAACTTTCTATAGGTGGCTGCATAATTGCCAAACTGCATTTCAGCGGGTGGATGAACATCAAAAACATAACAGATTGGCTTTGATGTAAACATCGGTTTCCTCGTGGGAACAATATCAGAAAAATGCCCAAAGCTTGCTTCATCAAATGGGAAGGATTTTCTGAGGATAAAGAAGCTATCTCTGCCCAACTTCTCCACCTGAAAAATTAAACACATGCCTTCAGATTGATTCATCCCCACAAAGATGTGCAAAAACATCAGTAATGCATAACCAAGGGGCACACAAATGTGGAAACTATGTCGTTCAGTGCAATGTGGTAAACAAAATGTGAGCACGCAATAAATCTAACACCCAATATTGACAGTGATGCACAAAGAATGTTCCGCTGGAAACTGTAGAGAATCCCTTAATAATAGATAGTCCCTTAATTAAGGGATTATCCTTATAGATTATCCTTAGCTGTAATATTTAGATATATTAAGGATATTTTCAAATAAGGAGTCTTCCTACTCATACCTATGTACCCTAACTCTACATAAGAATAACAGCATCTGTACATCTATTTTTATCTGAACAAAGAGAGAAGTTTTACATGGTGTCAAAGCCTCACGCTCTTGCATGAATTACAAGGCTGCAATGGTGGGATCTCGATCTTCATTCCTCGAGACCACCAGCAGTTCTACCCCTCTCTCTGGATCAGGAAATCAACCTGATTCAGTTAGCATACAACCAGAAAATTTCTTACATATTTTAATCCAAAAGTTGAATGGAAGAAACTACCTAGAATGGTCCCAATCAACCTGTCTAGTAATCACTGGAAAAGGAAAAATAGGATACATAACAGGAGCAATCCAAACTCCAAGATTAGAAGACCCCAATTTCGACTAGTGGAGCTGGGAAAATGCCACAGTTACAACCTTGCTTATCAACTCCATGGAACCAACGGTTGGAAGACTCTTTATTTTTCTCCCAATAGCCAAAGATGTATGGGAAGCAGTCAAAGAAGCATACTCAGATTTGGAAAACTATGCTCAACTGTTTGAACTCAACTCAAAAATGTGGAGCAAGGTGAGCAAGGTGTGACTGCATATTATAATGAGATGACTATAATATGGCAAGACTTGGATCTATTTGAGGAAACAAAGTGGAAAGATCCAAAAGATGCAGCCCAATATAGAGAGAAAGTTGGCAGGGGAAGAGTGTTTTTCTGGTTGGTTTGAAGAAAGAATTGGATGAAGTTAGGGGACAGATTTTGGGAGGAAGGCCACTACCTTCAATCCGAGAAGGCTTCTTTGAAGTTAGAAGAGAGGAAGCTCAAAAAAGTGTCATGTTGAGAAAAAATGGAACTATAGAATTCCAGAATGAAGGTTCAACCTTGGTCTCAAAGAATAGTGACAGTGAGGGAAAAAAAGGTAAAAACAAGTAGAAAACTTGGTGTGATTTTTGCAAAAAACCGTGGCATACAAGAGATACCTGCTGAAAGATACATGGTAGACCAGCAAATTGGAAGAAAAAATGGACTAGTGGAGCAGAAGAAGGGAAGGCTTTGCAAGCTGGGAATCAACCCAATCATGACCAAGACACTTCCAACTCAACCAGGACCTTTCCTTTCACAAAGGAACAGCTTGATCATCTGTACACCTTCCTTCCAGATGAGAATTCAAAAAAAACCTTCTTGTTCTATAGTCCAATCAGGTATAATCCTTCCAAAAGCCTTTGTTTGTTCTATACCCTCCTACTCTTGGATAGTTGACTCTGGGGCCACTGTTCACATGACTGGTAGCTCCAAAATTTTTTCCTCTTACTCACCGTGTGTAGGGCACCAGGAAATCCAAATTGCAGATGGTTCCCTAGCTTCAGTAGCAGGAAAAGGGACAGTCCCTATTTTAGAAACCTTAACACTAAAAAATGTTCTTCAC
>JAOQMP010000004.1:8344302-8357075 GCA_027563575.1 Erythroxylum pedicellare
CTTCTCTTCAACGTTGGTGGGCATCAACTTTTCAACAAATGCTGCATTTATACTTTTCAACAAATGCAGCATGTTGCAGCACCGAAAGGAGCCGCAACATTGGAATGGAGTCCCTCCATGTAAGAGGGACCCATCTCCAACACAAAGGAGGGGATGTCTGTTTTTCTGAAATTTCCCGCGACGGTAGTGGTGAGACACAATGTATTGCTTTCCTTATTATGGTTGTAACGCTAGGACATGAGCAGCAGTTTCTGATATACCAATCCTCACATTTGAGCCTCTTTTCAGTTTTTGACAGGAGTTTGATGCATGCCATTTTTTTCTTTTTTTGTTATCGCTCACTGTGATTGCAATTGCATGAACTTATGTTTGGCATATGGATTTTAGTAATTCATATAACTTAACGCCGTCTTGAACCTTTGCGCTTGTAGTTTTAATTTATTAATGCAAAAATGAAAAAAAATTTGTTTTTTTTAACTGATTAAAGTAGCAGAGGTGTAGAAATTTACAGGTTAGGATTATATTAACCAATTTCTTTTACGTTGTTTGTTAGTTTGGTAAAACAAATTTCAGGCACCAAGGGAATTGTGGATTAAATTATGAAGACACGAAAAATGCTGTAAATTTTCCATTATTTTCTTGATAGTCTGTATGCATCAAAGAGCTTCATTGGCTATTCTGCTTTCTGCAACTTGAATTCTTGCCTTGCATTTGATATTCTTTTCGTTTCATTTATTTTTCTGGACAGATCAATTCTGAGTTTAGAAATGCATTTTCTCGGGCATATATTTGGGAATTATTCAAGTTTACTCTCTTTCAGTCTTTCTCTCTCAAGTTTGGGTTCATGAATTGGCATAAGTTATATTTAGGGAGTACGATTCCAAGAGAGACTTATCCAGGAGCCCTAGTGGCCGACGATCTCGCTAAAGTGGCCGCAATGGCAGCCTTAGCCGTGGCGTTGGTCGAAGTTATTGTTGGAGCGGGAGCCAGAGGTTTGATTGAATAAATTAACAGTCATTTTAGTGGTTCTTGAGCTTGTAAATATTGCTTAGTCATGCCATTCTGTTGTTTAAGAAACAAATCTTCACGCCGTGCTCCTGTTAAGTCTAAATCAAGATCTCCAGGTTCTTGCTCTCGCTCTTGGTCTGCTTCAAAGCCACGATCTTTGTTAAGGTAAATTATATGCACCTATGCATTTTCTTTTATTTTGGATGATGCTTTTGAAAATGCGTTTTTGATTTTGCTCTTTCAAACAATAACCGCATGAGACAGTATATGTGACATTTTTCAGTTTGTTTCTCATTTATATAAAGGCCGTGGTTTAATTTAGGATTGTTTCATTGTTGTTGAATTGAATGGTCCGAAAAGTACTGAAATATGATAACTGGATATGCTACAAAGGATCCTGGCATTTTCCTGCGGTTATTGGGATTAATGTAGCCATATGCATTACGGTAGTGTTCCTCCTACCAAGTTATGAAGAGAGAGTAAGAGGAAATGCTCCATGCCTACATCAGAAACCTGTATTAGTTATACAAATCTTGTGCTTGCCAACTTCAATGGGATTATGCAATTAGTGCAACTTTAATTTCTTACTTGTCATAACTTAATTTAAATTGTTTTTGATTGCAGTTCTTAATAGTAGTGGTCGTGCATGAACTCTGGTTGGTTTTCCATGTGGTAACTGAAAAGCAAACCGAGATTTTAAAGCCATCATCATTCTGTTTCATTTTGTTATATGAAAATTGCCTTGTTTGAGATATGCAGCAAACTGGGGATTGGATATTAGGATCTTGATGGGATACGGTTCAGTTCCTGCATATTTTTGGGTCGTGGAGGTATGCTGTTTTTCAGCTGGGAAGCTTCTAAAATCTTCATGGTGTCTCTGTTTTAATGTATTTTAGTATCATATATATACATGGGAGCTAGATTGGGACAGGAGATTAAGAATTGCAGTATAGTGGTGGATTTCAGAGAACTAAAAAGCTAGTGGATCTTGAACCACAAGCAATGAGCAGTAGGAACTGTCACTATAATTTTCTACTCCAACAATTGCCAAGCTTGTAGGACCTGCCTGCTGGGCGGCTTCGATAGGGTGGTGCGGTAGGAAAGCATGCTTCTGTTCTGTCCAATTTTTGATCTTGTGTAGACAATTTTTGGTGTCTCAAATCTCCGCGAGCCTTGGTCTCTTGACGTGATGGCTTGCGTAGATGGAGTTGTGTCTGGTGCAGTACAGCTTAATTATACCTGCCTTATTAAGAAACAGATATGTTATTTCATGTTTTAGATGATTTATAAAGGGAGTATGCTACCAACAACCTACAGTACATAGATAACTATATGAATTCTTGAAGGCATATATTTGTGTTGTCAAGGACCTTTGCAGTTTTCTAGTCTTTACTGAAAAGGCACGGGCATAGCAATGGCTGCTTTGTACCATTTTTCGTGTTGCTATTTATACCTTGCAGCGGCAAAAGCAGAGCAGCAAGAGTCCACAGAGGCTTAGTGCTAGCAGGAGTCCAAGACGTAGCAGAAGCAGAAGCGAGAGCAAGAGTTTGTCAAGGTCTATTTGAACGCTATTGCTACTATTTGTGTGACAGGTGAGACGCGACAATGGGAATGAGTGGGATGAGGTTAACGGGCATTCTAGTTATGTATGGGAGAGCAGAGCAATTAAGAGGACTGTATGCTCTATTCTGTAAAAGGATATTCATACTACTGGTAGTTGGAAGAGATGTTTTAGGGTTGATCTGGATTGGTACTCCAATAATTGATCCCTACTTGTTACTTGGATATATGGAGGTTGCATGGAATAAGGCGATGGTTCAACCACGACAGCCCGTGCTTTTTAACGTTCAATTGGTTGGTTAGGATTGGATCTTACCTCTGAAATGAATTGGACGGTGAATCCCATTCTCATATAGATTAGCCCAGTTGAAATGGAGGATGGATATCTTATCATATCATATCCAACAGTGGGGTCCACATCCACACATAACAGGCAGCAGACAGTTGCTTTTCGTAAGACGATGTCCGCCACAGCCCAACGTCAATCTTCAAATTCAATGCTACAATCATTAAATTTAAAACAAATGCTGATAGTTTAAATTAAACAATACGAAAACGAAAAACGTTGTTGTACTTGCAATTTGTAGTCCGACTCCGACTGCTTCTGTCTTATCTCCAATATACAATACGTATAAGAAACATACAAATGCCACAAGATTCTTATCAACCCCGCGAAGCCTCACCACAACCGCACACGTTCCCCGTCTCCGTCTCCGTCTCCGTCTCCGTCTCCGTCTCCGCTCCCTAGGCGGCGACCGCCTGCCATTTGATTTGATATCGTCATCAATATGTAAAAATAGTAAACATTAATGAGAGCTGAATGTCGGATTCTGTGTAAAAAAGGAAACCAGAACTCCTCCCACATCCCAATTTATGCCAATCTCGTGCCATGACCTGATTCTGTTTTATAAAAGAAATCCGAAACTGCCAGATATCCCGGTTTATCCCAATCTCTTCTCTTTCTTTTCTCAAGCAACGGAGATGACGGAAAATACCGTTTTCTGGAAGCTCTCTGACGACGTTGTTCTCAAAATATTCTTCAAGCTAGAGGACGACCCTCGAAACTGGGCACGCCTCGCTTGTGTGTGCACTAAGTTCTCTTCTTTTATACGCAACATCTGCTGCAAAACTAAGTGCAGCGCCACTATCCCCGCCGTTGTCGCCGATCTCCTCTCCTCCTCCTCCTCCGTCCCAGGTGGCTGGTCCGCCCTTCACAAGCTCGCCGTCTGCTGCCCTGGCCTCCTCCACACTGGCGTCCTCCTCGAACACTCCGATTTCGGCCTTGAACGCGAGCTCGGGCCCAATGAAAACTACCCACGAACTGAAACGACATCGGTTGTGTCCTCCTCTAGCAACTCCACTCCTAAACCCGAAGCGACCTCCGACGATTGCTCGTGGTCCTTGTTCGACGACCTCTATTACGATACCGTTTACAACGCGTCAGAGTCGCGCGATGGGGTCAGTGGGTTACGGGAAGAGGTTGCTGATAAAATGGACGTCAGGGTCGGTCGCGATTTTGCAGTTTGTAAAAGGAGAAAAATATTTAGATCGCTACGATCTCATTTAGCGTCTGGAGTGTGGAATCTGAGCAGAGAGCAAGGGAACAAGTTGCTGGCGAGTCGGTTTCGGGGGGATTGCTTGTACTTATGCGATTGGCCCGGTTGCCTACACATGGAGGAGAAGCGGAATTACATGCTTTTTAGAGGCATTTTCAAGGACTTCAAGCGGTCTAGGGTTTGGAGGACGATAAATGACGGGAATAGGAAGAAGATTGACTTGAATTGTGCTTTTTGTGGGTGTAAAGAGACGTGGGATCTGCACTCTGCGTTCTGTTTGAGGAGGGTTTTTGGGTACCATGACGATGGCGAACCAGTTGTTCGAGCATATGTCTGTGAGAAGGGGCATGTCTCTGGGGCTTGGACCAATTTACCCTTGTATACTTGATCGGTCTCCTTATGGGTATTGTATGGATGCTAATTCTCTTTCACTATGTAGTCTTGGCTGAGTGTTTTAAGAAGTTAGACGTGGCGCTTATGTTAATCTAAGTTAGACTTGGCGCTTATTATGTTGTGTGAGGTTAATGTATTTGATTATGTTAATCTTATTATGTTGTGTGAGGTTAATGTATTTGATTATGTTAATCTTCACTTATCACTTTTGAATTATGAAACTAGCAGACTATTTCACATCCTCATTTTATCTCTGTGTTATACTTTGCTTTTAGGTTGGGAACGATGTTGGGTAGGTTCGGGGAAGTCTCTTAGACTTCGTCTTCATGCTCTCCTTTTTCTGCACAGCCTTTTGCTTTTTGCATAGAAAGCTATTTTTGTTAGGAATCCTACAGAAAACTATAAGAGCATTCAACAATTTATAATAGTAGCAAACCTCCTCCCCTTGAGCTAGGTTATAGGGATGAGTTAGGCCTTCTAATATGGTATCAGAGCGTCTTGATGATTTGGGGCGGTGTCCAGTTTTATCTCTTTGCTCAATATGTCTATTAGATATTTAGTCCTATTTTGGACTGAGAGGGTGTGTTAGGAATCTTGCATTGGACAATTATAAGAGTATTCAACAATTTATAATAATATACAAACCTCTTTGATGGCCTTTGTTTTGTCTTGCCGGCTTTGCACTTCTCAAGGAAAATATTATTCGCTTCCTTTTCTTTGACTTTTTTGTTATTTGATTCCCTTTAAGATATGAAAATGGATTCACATTTGGCCTGATAGAGCTGTACAGACATATTCTCTTTGGCTTCAATTTGAATATTAAAGAAATTGATTAAAAGTTGTATATACATGTCAGCAAACTGCAGATATCAGTAATGTCAATGTGTGCATATTGTTTCTCAACCAGCCAAGACTTAAGACTACTGAAGGCTGACAATCAGCCCCGACAATTTTATATGTACCAACAATATTAAAAAAACTTGTCTAGACGTCAAAAACAAATTTTATAGAATAGATCAACTTGTTGAAAAAAAAAAAGAATCCACTGCCAAGACTAATCAATAAGAACAGACAAGTTCTATATAAAAAAATATGTTGCTAACTTGATAAAAAATGAACGTGACATTATGTCTGTTCTGCGGTAAGCGTTTCATATGAACCTGAGCAGACTACTAAGGAACCCAGTTACAAGAAGCCTATTCTGTAACGAAGAATGTGGAGGCTTCATTCTTCGCTAACTGTGCTACTAAGCTTAGTAGTATCTGTCTTTTGTACTGATGAATATAGCAAACAGTGACTTTCCGCCAGGCTTCGTATTTGGTGCTGCCACCTCTGCTTATAAGGTCGCTAAAGCACTTCATTTCTTTTGCTACAAATAAAGCTATCCATGCTTTTATTAGCTTGTAATGCTTGAGATTAGGTGGAAGGAGCAGCAAACATGGATGGTAGGAGTCCTAGCATCTGGGATACTTTTACTCATTCAGGTCAGAGGCTTTCTATGTTTAACTTCCTCTGTTCTGTTTGTGGCTTTCTCGATCCTCTCGTAGTAGAAGCTCCTTTCCGGTTACCTCATCAAAACGTTTAGCCTGAAAATCGAACTACAGGCTTTAAAATCTTAAAAGATTTATTAGCTAATGCCCTTTCATCTAACTGAAATTCCAGGAAACTTGCATGGTGACACTGGAGATGTGGCAGTTGATCAGTATCATAAATACAAGGTATATATATAATTACATATGGATAAACTTAAATGGAAACTTAATAAATCATTAGAGGAATTTATATGCCTTGCTCCTATAATTGGCTTCATGTAATCTACTGCAGGAAGATGTCCAACTTATGGCTGAAACAGGATTTCCATCTCTTGGTCGAGACTTATCCCGAGTACGGAAATTTCCAAGAAATAACAAATTACTAACAGTTTCTTTTGTTCTTTGGCCATACATTAATTTTCTTAATTTACGACTTTTAGATGGAAGAGGAACGCTCGATCCAAAAGGATTGCAGTATTACAACAACCTCATCAACGAACTTGTTAGCCACGGTCAGGAATAGATCCCAAGTTTGAGGAGAGAAGAATAAATATGTTTTCCTTTTTGGTTTTGAATTTCCAATTTCTAGCAGAAGCAGTATTTACGTTTCTCTTGATGAAACAGGAATTCAACCACATGTAACTTTAAATCATATGGATCATTCCCAGGTACTTGAGGATGAGTACGGACGATGGCTGAGTAGAAAGATGGTGTATAGTTCTTCAAACATTTCACCGTTTCTTTAGTTCGCTGTTCTTCGTGTGGAGAGGGCCTGAGTATCAGCTATATATTTTGGTTTCACAGCCTATGCGGATGTGTGCTTCAGAGAGTTTGGAGACAGAGTCTGGCATTGGGTTACTATAAATGAGCTTAATATCTTCGCAATTGGAAGTTATGACTTGTGAATGCTGCCACCTAAACGATGCTCTCCTCCATTTGGATTCAACTGCTCCCAGGGAAATTCCACTTACAAGCCTTACTTGGCGGTTCACCATATGTTTCTGGCCCATGCATTTACTGCCAGATTGTACAGGACAAAGTACAAGGTCAGGTGGTCAATCTAATGCATTATTTCTTACTCCTTGACCTCTCAGGCGGAGTTAAAACATGCCTATTCTTGTTACCCTCTCTTGATGCAGGAGAAGCAGCATGGATTTATGGGGCTTAGCCTCTATGGTTTTTGGCTCCAACCTCTAACTAACTCAGCAGAGGACGTGACTGCAACTGAGAGAGCAAAAGAATTTTTTCTTGGTTGGTAGGTTGAGAAAAGTTCATCGAGGGTAGTTGGACTTGAATAGATATCTTTATCCCCTCTCCTGATTCTGTACCTGTTGCATGCAGGACTGCGAAGCCTTTGGTGTTCGGAGACTATCCTGACATAATGAAGAAACTTCTGGGCTCAAGACTTCCATCCTTCAGCCCTGTCGAATCCAAGTTAGTTAAGGGTTCGATTGACTTCCTAGGATTCATACACTATGGTGGATTCTGTTAGTATGCAGTGGGAATTTTATTATGTACCCCGGATTTACATGAAATGATTAAAAATAAAGGTAATGCGGAATATCTGGATTTCAGTTTCATCTCTGATTCCGATGCTAATTCCAAGCTCGAAACGTCTTCGAATCTCCCGAGACCTTTAGTGGAAAGTGCTCACCGACTCACTAGCTAGGCCTTTCTACAGTTTCCTCAAATCACGAGCTCTCTTAACGGGTCAGAGAACCTTATGCTCGTGAATGATTTCATGAGTAACTGCTTTATATAGCTTTCATATCGGCTTTCCCATCACAAGACCGATATGGACCCGGTCCACACTAATCGGGACCCATTTTTCATCCAAATTTCGACCCATTAATCTAGATAATTTATTGGGTCACTTTATTATCTTTATCTGGATCAAATGACGTAACTTAATCGGTAATTTATTTAAAAACCAAAATTGCAATTAATGTTAGTCCAACTTTATGAGACATGGACAAAATTGTCCCTAAGGACAAAAATGTCTAATAGTTGGATCATTACTATCAAGAATATGAAAAGTTCTCACATTCTCTCACTTAATCCATACATTTAAATTGTTATCAAATCCTAACATGATCCAAGTACAATATACGAATCATAACGATGGGTCATCTAGAAGTTGAGTATTATCTTGCATATGTTACAGTACAATATAATTATATCAACTTGAATATGGTAATATTATTTAATGAATAAACCTTATGTTTATTCCAGTTTCAAAATAATCAATTTTCTCAAAATTCAATAACGTGCATCATAATATGAGAAAATATTATAAAAGTTTCACAAAAACAACATTGTCCATACAATGAAAACTATATAATTAAACTCAATCCTATTATAACAACGTGATCCTTGAATTTCATCAATGGCATTCTTTTTGTTAAAAAATCAGCTATCATTAATTTAGTACTTACATGTTCAATGACCACTTTCTTGATCTAAACATGTTCCCTTATAGATAAAAACTTGATGTCAATGTGTGTACTCTAACTACCACTCTTATTGTTTTTGTATAGAAAAACAACAACTGAATTGTCACAATATATTCTTAATAGCCTAGAAATGGAATCCACGAATCTAAGCCTATGTATGAAACTCTTTAGTTATACACTATGTAATGTAGACTCAAAACAAGAAATAAGCTTAGCCTCTATGTTGGAAGTAGAAGTCAAAGACATATCTTGGTTTTCCTCCAAGATATGACTCTATAGGTAAACATGAAGATATAGCCTAATATCGATTTATGTGAATTAACACACCCAATGAAATCTAATATGAGTACCCTATTACCTCCAGATTGTTGGTTCGTCTGTACATAAGAATGTAATCTTTGGTCTTTTGAAGATACCTCAATACTTTCTTTGCAGCTCTCCAGTGATCTAATCCTAGGTCACTATGATATCTGCATAACATTCCAACAATAAATGCAATGTTAGGTCTTGTACTAACCTGAGCATACATTAGGCTTCCAACTGCAGAAGCATATGGAATGTTTTTCATTTGTTCCCTTTCAAAATCATTTTTAAGGCAATGGTCTAAATTGAACCTATCCCTTTTCAAAATGGGAGCTACACTAGGGGAACAATCTTTCATCTGAAATCTCTCTTATTAATATAAGTTTCTTGAGGTAAACCCAAAATATCACAAAATTTGTCTTGATGAATCTTAATATCAATGACATAAGACGCATCACCTATATCTTTTATTTTAAAATTCTTAGAGAGAAATTGTTTCACATCATGTAACAAAACCCTATCATTGGTTGTAAGTAATATGTTATCCACTTATAATTCAATAAAACAAATTTTACTCTCATTATCCTTTTGGTATATACATTGATCCATGATATTTTCTACAAAACTAAATGAAGAGATAATGTAACAGCCTAGATTACCCGCTCACAGATATTGTCCACTTTGGGCCTTGGCTTGGCCCAGCCAAGCCTTCACGGTTTTGCTTTTCCTAAGAATTTCCTAGGAGGTCACCCATCCTGGTACTACTTTTGCCCTAGCACATTTAACTTCGGAGTTCTGATGGGAATCGATGTGTTAGGGCATGAAAAACACGCCTATAAAGGAGAGGTATCCGTACCCTTTTGTACTTCGTTCTCCTCCCCAACCGATGTCAGATCTCACAGATAATATCATGAAATTTCAAATACCATTGGTGGGACACTTATTTCAATCCATATATGGATCTTTTAAGCTTGCAAACCAAATGCTCATCATTATTAGAGGAGAATCCTTATGGTTGTTTAATGTAAAACTCTTCCTTTAGGTCACCATTTAAAAAACTCATTTTCACATCCATTTGATGTAATTCCATGTCAAAATAAGTAACCAATGCCAAAATTATATGAAGTGAATCTTTTCTAGACATAAGGGAAAATATATTTGTGTAATTGTTTCCTTCTTTTTGAGTGAATCTTTAGAAATGAGTCTTGCCTTGTATCTCTCAATGTTGCCTAATGAGTCTTTCTTTGTCTTAAATACCCATTTGCAACCTATTGGTGCTCTTTTAGGCAACTCAACAAAATCCTAAACATCGTTATTCTTTATGGAATTCATTTCTTCCTTCATGACATTAAACCATAAAATTGATTCATTGCAACTAATGACTTGTGAAAAAGTTTCAGGATCATTCTCAGCTTCTATATTATTATCAAATTCTTGTAGATATATAACATAATCACTAGTAATAGATGATTTCTTTGTTCTAGCAAATCTCTTTAATGTTGCACCATCATCCTCCTGTAAAGTCTGCTGTTCAATTGGTTGTTAAATGCTTTGAGGTAATTCCTGAATAACTAGATCTAATAGATTAGCAACAATTTATGGAATTTCTTGATTGTCATTTATGTTTATGTTAGGATGTTGAATTTCAATAGTTGGTTATACAACGTCTATTTGAACTTGAGGATTGTTGTGAATGACAATCATCTTATTGTTTGAGGTGGAAGGTTGAGTATCCAGATGATCATTATTAGAAACTATATCTTAAAATTGATCCCTCCCACTAATCAAGTCGTTCTCAAGAAATTTTGTACTTTTGATTCCATAATTCTAGTGTGATGTGATAGATAATAGAACCTATATCCTTTACACCTTTTGACATATCCAATGAAATACCCACTTATGGTCCTCAGGTCCAATTTGTTCTCTTATGGATTATAAATTCCTATTTTAGACAGACATCCCCAAATGTACATATGTCGCAAACTTGGTTTCCAACCTTTAAATAACTTAAATGACATCTTTGAAATAGCCCCTTGGTTGGTATTCGGTTTAATATATACACAATTGTCTTAAGAGATTCAATCCACAAGGAATTAGGAAGTTTGGAGCTACTTAACATGCTCTGTATCATGTCCAATAATGTTTGGTTTCTTCTTTCTACCATACCATTCTTGTTTAGAGGTCCAGGCATTATGTATTGGCTATTATCTCATGCTCTTGAAGATACCTTGCAAATGGACCTGGTGCTTGTCCACCTTCAACATATCTACCATAATATTTCCTGCCTCTGTCATATCTCACAATCTTAATTTGCTTATCACATTAGTCCTTTACTTTAGCTTTGAATATTTTGAAAGCATTTAGTGCTTCATTCTTGTTATGAAACAAGTAGAGATACATATATTGTGAATAATCATCTACAAATGAGATGAAGTATTTTTGACCATACAAGTCCATATCTGGACTACAAATATCTATATATATGATTTCTAATATGTCTGAACTTCTCTTGGCACCTTTCTTTGATTTGTTGGTCTGCTTTCCCTTTATATAGTCCACATAAGGTTCAAAATCAACAAAATCCAAAGTACTAACTACTCCATCAGTCACCAATCACTTAATCCTTTCTATAGAGATATGTCCTAATCTTTGAAGCCATAATATAGAGGAATTTTCATTTACATCATATTGTTTTGTTCCAACATAAACCTGTGTTGCATTGTAATAATTATTATCTTGTAAATTAAAATGGAAAAGACCATCAAATAATGTACCATTCCCAACAAATTTATATTTATAATTTAACTTTAAAGATTTTTTTGAAAAATTAAAGGAATGTCCAAATGGTACAAGTCTTGAACTTGAAATTAATTTCCCAAAGAAATTGGGATATAAAATGTTTTTTTTTCTAACTTTAAAATAAAACCAATACATAAAATTAAATTGCAACTCCCAACAATCTCCACACATGATCGTATCTTGTTTCTAGATAAGATACACAGCTTACTTCCCACTGGCTTTCTTGGGTTTGCAAATCGTGCACACATATTTGTAATATGGATTGTATAACTAGAATCAATCCACCATGTGTCATAACAAACTTAAGCCATATTAGATTCAAAACAAACTAGTGAAATTAGAATACCTTTCTTTTTACGCCATTCCTTATGTTTGACATAATTCTTCTTCATGTGTCCCTTTTTCTTGCAAAAGAAGCACTTGAATTCCTTCTTAATGATAGCTTGGGTTGGTATTTGACCTTGTTGGTGATAAACTAATATTCTTCTACAAATACTATAAAGTTGCATCTAGATTATATTGAGATATAGATAGGCTGTATATAGTTCATATAGAATAAGTTCAAATGCCTTAAATTAAGGAATTAGATTAGATCAAATTAGATATATTTGGATATATTTCCAAATTTAAACTTCTCTTGTAATAGGCTATATATGGTCGTATATTTTCTATTCAATACATAGTGAAATTATTCCCACTTTCGTACATGGTATCAGAGTTAGAACTGAACACTCAGGAATGATTTCTTTTGGGACGATCAGAGCCATGCAGGTCGAGTCAGAGGAAATTTCTGCCGCTGGCTCATCAGGTGTGGCTCCATTAGCATCAAACCCATCCTTTCTCCAGAACAGTGCTGATAACTCCTAACCCATCATAGTCAGTCATAGACTAATTGAGAATAATTACCTAATATGGTCTCACTCGGTGCTCATGTTCATAAGAGGGAGAGGGAAAGAGAAATACTTAAGCATAGCGCCACTTGCTGCGTCTGACTCATCAGACCCAAAATACCAGACTTGGATGGCCTAAAACAAACTTTTTATGAGTTGGTTGATCAAATCAATGACCCTAGAAGTCAACAACAGTTTGTCCTAGCCACATCTGCAAAAGAAATTTGGGAAAACGCCAAACAAACTTATTCTACTATTGAAAAATTGTTGCTTTGTTCC